>NNCF01126497.1:546050-571497 GCA_002313205.1 Laupala kohalensis
TATCTGTTGTCACTTTTTCATTCTCGCGAAGGCGATGTCTCCCGGTCTTTTGAGGACATGAAATGATCCCCTGACCCGACTCCTTATGCAGCGGTCTAGATTTCTGTGCGACATGACTTTTTACAATTTATTCATCGCAAACGGTAAGGAAGTTTTAGAAAACAATTAAGTTAATAAGAGAAATAACACACACCGAACTAATTTTTCTCCTCAATCTATTATGATATCAGGGAAGAGAAAAAATTCCTGCACTAACTGATATGTAGCAGAAACTACGATATTCTCTATACCCATTTACTCTTAATCCCGTTCAAGGTTGGCATATATAAATTATCGATACATAATTATTATTACTTTTATAATGAATAAATATTTCGTCAATTTACCATTATTTTCAATTTTTGCTTTTGTACTTAATATGAAATTGATCTTGTTTTTTCGATTACTTCGTAAGGATTCTAAACCAAACGAAGCAAATACCCCACATCACAGTAACAATAAGCGAACAAGGTATCCAACTCATAGGACACTTAGAAGGATGAATCTCTGCAGGATAACACAGAGAATAAGCACATTATTAAAAAATATTGCCATTTGACCTCATTGGTGCAGACGAACAGAAAAGGGCTTTCGAGAATTATGATCTACAAATTCACAAGACCGTGAAACAATGACAAAAATCGCACTAACACTGAGTTTCCAGGAAGAAGAAGGAAAGTTTACAAGTTTTATTGTAAAATTAACTGGTGATGTATACATTTATTCCTGGTTATCGGTGATAAACATATGATTAGAAATAAGACCAATATAGGTCTAAGTCAGATTTCATATTTTGTTGAACAACAATTTAAAGGAGGGCGGCGTAACGTGGGTCGATAATATCAAAGTTAAACTCCTGCTAAACCGGAACGAAAATGCTGATATACGTACCAACCTAATACACAGAAACACCAACGACGGATAAATGGCCACATTTTTTGTTAGAAAAACAAGTTAATTTTTGTAATAAGAAAAATACCATATCCATCTTTACAAGATAAGAACTCTATCTATAAAATATTGTTAAGAAATATTTTCGTAAGTCAATAAAAACACCATTTGAAATTACTTTCTTATATCGTTTAGGGGTATGTTGTATAACAATATTAGTAGAAAACAAAACAAAGTTTTAATTAATGACATATTAATTAATATATCTTTATAACATACGTCTGACAGGGTAATTTTATTTTGGACCATACAATTCGAAAGTGAGATAAACTCAGACGTACACTGATGGTGAAAATTGCAATCGATCACTGCAGATCACAAAATCATATAACTTCTATCAAAGAAAAATTCGAGCGGATATGTATTAAAACGATTGTTTCGTGGTCGCATTTGCACTATAATGCTAGGCTTTACTGTTATTACTTTCTTGTTAATCTTTAATTGAAGTGAAACAAATTTGGAAACCGCAGTTGCTATATTCATTGGGGAGTTATTTAGTTTAACAGAGCAATTCGATCATTATAGTCCCCAATGTAATTATTTATCTCACTTTCCCAGTTTGGGCCATCATCAACGTACACTGCTGCACAAAATGTTATGAACACTGGGGCAAGAGTGATCTCTTTTGTAAACATTTATTTTTAAATAAGAAGACCAAATTAAATAACTGAAAGAGTATAACGACAGCTGGGCATACAAAGTGAATAAATAATAGTCACAGAGACAAGATCAAATATTTAGGATTGTCTTCAGAGTTCACGATTCACATTGACAAATAATTTGATGGCATCTTTCATATATATCCTACATGACTAGTGGGATTTTCATTAAATTTCTTTTTTTCGTAGAGGAAGGTTATGCACTTAAGTCCACAAAGGCGTAACTTCATTATCTTGAAATTCGTAACAAAATTTCAGAGAAAAACATATATCGAATCGCAAACGATCATATTATTTTAAGTAATAAGTAAAGGGCAGGAATAGTTCAAAAAATGTAATCGTTTCGAATGACTGAGGGAAAAAAATGCCCCCATACAAATTTATCATGTACCCACAACGCATTACCATGTATCTGAGTAAGTACAAGAATACTAACATCACTGTATAGCGTAAAACGCAATTTCACTCAACGCATTCCAATGTAATGAACTTTAAAGACTGATGAAAATGTTAGTCCTCAATATTCTGTGCGGTAATCAAAATGCACAATGGTTATTGTCCTATTTGTTTTACTTCCATACACTCGCAATATTCAAGTTAAGCGATTGTCACAATAACAGAGTTGTTCAATTTTTATGACGCACTTCATTCATTCGCGAAGTCATTCAAGAAGAATTATAACTGAAAAAATAATATGTTTTTATTATTCTCTTCTATAAATCAGAGTTATTCGATCTCTTATTATATTGTGATGTTTATCAGTTTTCCAAACCGAGAAGAACAGCGAGGATACATTGTCTCGCTAGATTGATGTTGAGAAAAATAAAAATAGAGAAATAGAAATGTGCAATGAGTCTTATACATTAAATTTGACTCGAATAGTAATATGTATCACCCTTAGTAAGGTCGAGTAAACTCTCATCACAGTTCTTATCCGACAACTTTTAAGGAATCAGTCTCCTCTCTTTAGCTTCTTGACAGAAAATCCATTTCCTTTCAATAAAAATGTGCGGGTAGCGTACCTAATCTCTAAAAGCGGCGGTCTTTTACTTCACTACCTCGACATGGGTCAGACTCCGACGGGCCTTTGTTGAGGTCGTAAATTAGCACTTTCAAAGACTCGAAAATACACCAGGCTTCGGAAACCAGGGGCTTCAGAACGGGACAGATGAAGCCTCATTATAACGGTGTAAGTACAGTAACCCTTGCTTTATCAAAGCTTCACCAAGATAAATCAGCGTTGCCAAAGAGGCGGAGGTTTCCTCTATCGTACAGAGAGCCTCATGGAAAGATGAGCGAAATATTTATGAGTTGCTAGCTGAGCACTCGTGGCTTACCTCAGAAAATTTTAGACAAATCACCATTGACGTCCAGTCTTCAACAATGTTTGTGGTTTGGCAGTGTTTGTTCATGAATTAAGTACATCTGATTCCTTAATGCCTATTTATATCTATACCGAACCAAACGCCCGAATTTTTTATGAACAGAAATATATTTACTCTAAAACACAAATAAATAAAATGACATATTTGCAAATAAAACTTGTCTGAAATGTTGTATATGTTATATTATTTATTTATAGGCAAATAAAATTGGTCAGAGGATCAGCCACGAAAAGGGTCAAAACGTTGTGCATGTTATTTTATTTATGTTTTTTTTAGAGTAAATATATGTGTTCATAAAAAATACGGTCGTTTGATTTGGTATTAATTATATATGTAGACTGAAAATATGACTAATTATTTCTATTGAAAAGAGGACTTCAGGTAAAGTTACATATTTTGTTGGAATTCGATTTGCACGAACACTATTGAACGGGTTAATTTGAAACTTTCACGCTTTCCTTGTTGCTGGTCAAGCCGAGTTCTATTCTGATATTTCAGAGAATTCAAAAAATGCACACTTAGAGTTTTATTACGAGTATAAATTTTAGTTGATACTCAATGACTATGATATATTACTTCAGTCAAATTTAGCAAACTTCTGAGAAAAAAAAATCACTATTAATTTTTAGACGATTGTCCTTACATAAAATTATTTATGATATATTTTCTTGAGGTGAAAGTATCAACTTGAACCAAAAACACGAGTACAATAAAATGTATTAAGCACATTAACGTATGAATAATACAAAAAAATTTCAGGTATATAGCCTTAAAAACTAACACTTAAAAGTTAGAACCTCTTCATAGGTTATAAAGTAAAAATAGTTTAAATGTTTCTTTCAAAGAGAGTAAGAACGAAATATTTTAAGAAATTGAAGTACATGTTTTTCATTCTATAATTATATATTTTCAGTTCGTGATTCCACAAAAAACATTTAGAACAGAAAAAATGCGTGACTGGCTGCTCACGAAGAAGATATAAAATCCATTTCATTCAATTGTTCAAAGTTAGATTTAAAAAGTTAATTCCAGTTGTTTTTACAAATATTTTCTCTTTAATATTTATTCCATCAACCATTAACCGCATGAGACATAATAGTAAAGAAAACGATTAATCTCAAGAGTTATTAACCTCTTATGCGAGGTTCGTTTGAGGACTTTCTCTAAAGTTTCCGTTTACCTTCCGTAAATACTTCCAAGTTTCAAGGCTACTTCAGGTCAACAGGAAAGCAAGACGATAACTCTCTTGTATAAACGGCATAACAGTTATAAACTCAACTATTTAGATACCGTTCAATGTTCACGTACTATGCGAAACCAGTAATTATATGCCATGAATATTTCTATAAATTTTTGATAAAAAATTCATTTTCGGGAGTTTATTTAAGATTTTGGAAAATATTCATTAAAATTATTACACTTTAGCAGAAATTCGTGATAACTTTTTATTTGCAAAACGCTTACCAAACTACCCGTCGATAATAACAATGGCAGTCCAAAAATTTTCAAACTATTACCCTGGGGATATGATTATTAATATACCCATTAAAATAAATGGATGCAGAGAAAAAACGAAGAAAAAATTCCATAGATATTTTAAAAATAAAATTCTAAGAACAACAAAAAAAAACTTTAACAAATTCTGTCGTGTTATTTACTCTGAGAAATTAGTTTCATCTTTGTAATTTGTCAAAAACTAACTATATATGTGTGATAATATATAAATAAAAAGATGTACAAGTCATACCAGATAGAGCAAGCAAAAATTTGTACATATGAAATTAAAATTCTGAACATAAAAAAGATTTATGTAACGAATATAAAAATAATTATGTCTTGCTCTGAAAGGTAATAAGATTTAATCTTGAGTGTCATTTGAAAGTTGAGCTCTTTTATTAAACTTCCCTAAAGAAAAGACGGACCGAAGATACATTTTTATAAATGATTAAGTATAATTTATTTTTCGAGACAAATTACTTGTTTCGGGCACTTCTTATTTGTCGTATAAATTAATAGTAATATTCGATCATTTAGAAATCTTGAGAAGAGCAAGCGTTTCCTGTTTGTGTATAACATATGTATATCTGCCTAGTGACCTGGCAGGCATTCTACCCCCGGGCACTCGTCCTCTAGCGTGCATTGGAAGATGAAAGGTCCCGCGTCGGCTGCCTATGCATGGAATCCGGAACTGTCTTCTGCACCCGTGCTTCTGCTGGCCCGTGTGCAGGTATGCTGCACCTTCGTCAACGCCGCCCGCTCCCACCATCGCCGCCACCACCTCCACAACACGCACCACCTCCATCGTCATCAGAGGTGGATCCGAGGGCGGAGGGGGTGGGGGTAAGTGGCATATACCCCTGCCCCTCGCCAAAGAGAAAGAGGAGTAATAAAATGTAAATACTCGTACATTGTCAAAAGAGCAGTTACAACTGCTAATGACCACGTCGAGGACAGGAAACCAAATCACTCTCATCCCCTCAATTCGGATCAAGGGTCCTAATGCAGAAGTGGGTTTAACATTTCAGCTCACTCCAAAGATAAGAATAAAAATAGTTCGGTATGCGTTATTATATTAACAGAATGCCAATAAATTTGTATTTTAATAAAACAATAAATATTTCTAACGTACAACCGATTATTCGGAAAATAGTTTATAAATCGACTATTAAAATATCTCTAAATTCAATAATAATTATTACAATAGACCGCTGCCCCTAGGCAAGAACCAAGAGAGTTTGTATAAGAAATCCACCTCCACTCGAAAGGAAAACCGGTGTAAAACTGGGGCAAGGACTACAGAATTAATGTACACAACCGTGCCAATAACTAAAGGATGTTATTTTGAATTTTGATTTCTGAAAAGTTGAACTAGCCAGGCAAAGACTCTTCGTGGGAAAACCGTACGATGTGTTCTTGCTTTTCTTCTATAGCTCACTACGTGTGCAACGGGAAAAGGAACGCCGAAATGTTCCAGACGATACGGGATGAAATAACAAAAGGACAAACTCGATAAAATGAGTACAATTATACTTGAGTACAAATATACAAAACAGAATTAATTCATCCGCACTAATTTAATTCATCCTGCAGATCAGATAATTTTACAATAACACTGACTGATGATTTGAACATATATATTAATAACAAATTTTGTAAATACATTTATTCAAAGACGTCCACCTTTATCTAAGATCACCACCTTTACTCAAGGCTATCAAAACTAATAATAGTCAGATTTCATTGGCGTTAGTGTAACATTACAAAACTATTAGGGGAAACAACACAGTTGAAACTATTTTCCTTCGAAAATATGATAAACACTTCATCCACATCGTCTCCATCCCAATTAAACCTATCACAGATAGCTGACCTATCCTAATTAAACCATCCAAAATTCTGGTCAGTCCATCACTATCATTAAATTTATCAGTGACCCCACTAACGTAACATAACATGTATGCCAACTTTTAAGTCAAATTAGAATATATTTAATTATACGTTGTTATGTACGTTTTCATTGTTCTTATAATATCTCCCAAAGAGATTAGAAAATATTTTCATCAGAGAAAATTAAATTTAGATAAAACTATCGACTTTCAAAGTTGATATGTGCTTTATCCACTACAAAAACAACAACAATATTTCAAAGAAAATAATAAAAGGATGCCAACAAATAAATTGAATACATTCAAATGTATCTACTATATACAATAGTTATGTAAAAGAAAACAAATTTTTAACGTTTTTACGCATTTTAACTTTTTTAAACAATTTACAACCTTGATTACACGCATAGGTCGTAAATGAACGAAGGAAAACTGAAACTTTTAAGTTTGAAGGAAAACTATCACACCCGTTACTCTGTGACACACATGTCTCTGTGGCAAACGTGTAATAAATAATAATAATAAGATTTGAAACTTTCCACCGAAGAAAACTGTAAGACGTCGATCAACTCTCATTTTCCAGGATCGTCAGATGTCAACTTGTAACATAGCCCTCTGAGAAAAAAGCAACTGGAAAAAGCAATTGAAAAAGTATATAGCTCTATCACATTTTCTCTAATATAAGGCATGAAATTGGAGTAACAAAATTTCATGGAGTAAAGATAAAATAGAGCAATTAAAACTGGGAAAATAGTTTTTTTGTTTAGCACTTCATTCTTTGCCAACAGTGTACGAAAATATAGTCCTCATGTTGCTGAAAAACGAACATACTTCTCGATGAAATGTTTTGTGCATCCCTGATCCTCTGAAGAGATGAGCATTCGTTACACCCTCGAACCAACAGGCGGCATCGGCATTCAGCTAGTTAGAGCTCAGCATGGAGTCTTGTGGGACGCCGACGAAGCCCATAGATAAGTTAGTCACGGACTCTGCGGTAAAACTGGAAAACACAAAGAACTAAACGACGTACATAAAGATACAGGTGCGTTGTACTTGTACCCATAACTTCTTCCATAAAAAAATTCGTGTAATCTAACTGAAATAAAAACACTTGTTTTCTAACAAAACTTTTTTCTTCTTACAATTCTTCATCAGCTTTTTGTGAAATAAGATTTAGATTAATTGTTTACAATACACGAAATCTTTGTCATGCTTAGAGAATTTTTATAATTACACAATAACTCTCCAAATAAATTGTTCTCTGCAAGTTCCTCCTGTTTAGTTAAGAACATCTATGCGACCATATTTTTTTAAAGTTCATGTAGCAATATTTTTCGCACTATAAGTTTTCTGAATTAATAAAAGATCAGACACAATAATTATTTTTTAGAAAATAATATTAACATAATATTACCTAAGTTATGTGAATGTTATTATTTTACCTAATCAGAAGAATACGTTTTGATTTTTTTTCAATAAAAAAGAGATTTTGACCCAAATCCCGATGCTCTTGGGCGCATATTCTGGTCTATTTGTGTAGATATACACATGATTATCACGACAATTTGTAGAAATATTTATCGATTAATTTTGTTAAATCTATCATATTTATCTCAAATCACATTCGATTCTGTAGCCATATAAATAGAAATTTTATAACCACTGGTCTCTTAGAAATTAAATCTTAGATGTTTTAGGTGTACTTTA
This sequence comes from Laupala kohalensis, assembly GCA_002313205.1. NCBI lineage: Eukaryota > Metazoa > Arthropoda > Insecta > Orthoptera > Trigonidiidae > Laupala > Laupala kohalensis. The sequence goes on from NNCF01126497.1 coordinate 554,178, forward strand.
ATGACATGCTTTTTCCTTCCATACTCGCACGTTCTTTCTTGCTTCACACCTATGATGGTTGCACAACGAATTACCAACTGTGACCAGATCAGATGTTCAAAAGCAGAACGATCATCAGAAAGAGAAATTTTATCTGTTGTTTATAAATGAAAGCAGTCTCTATCATACTCACATCGTTGTACAAATAATATACATTGGAAACGTACCGAAGAGTAATTATATTTCAACTGACACATTATAATATCCAATAATATATTATTTACAGGTATCGTTCAGATACACTTTCTTGATGAATGATAAAAAGTATAATTTTAATTGCACTCAATATTTGTTCTCCTAATCTAAATAAATACGTGCATGTTACTACCTTATAATGAAGCAAAAAAAAAAAACATACGGGAAAAAAGAATAACCCCATTAGACGAAGGCANATACGATGCATACATACTAAAAACTACTCTTAAAAAAATATCAAGTATCGAACTTTTCAAGATAGGCAGGTTTTTGATGTCAACATATCGCATAATGAGGGTTTATTAATATTTCAACTGATCATAAATTTTCACACTAGTTCGGTAACAGATGTAGCTATCATTTGCGCGATCTAAAGACTGGCGTAGTAATTGCATATATTTTACGGATTAAATTAGCAGTAATACCACAGTTCTATACCACATTTCTATTTTGTCATTTCTGAACAGACGAGAGAAACTACCGGACAAACTATGTCAAGAGTCATTGGTGGAGTAAATTTACTCTGATCTGTAATTCTAAACTGGGGATTCCGTTTGGACAAATACAAACAGCCAGATGAAAATTGCGACGGACCGGGACTCGAACCCGGGATATCCTGCTCCGGTCGCAGGTGCGCTATCACCCATCCGCCTCGACTCCCAAGTCCGTACGCAACTTCCACCTGGTCTGATCCGGTGAACCTGCGTCTCATCCCCCTTCAGGGGATAAGTGACGACAGGTGGCTCCAATGCTGGTAGTTCTTAAGCCCGCGTACCTACGCGTCGGATGCATATTTTACTCACAACTTCCGAATACCTACTCGTGGAGGAGTGTTTGCAATGTCAACAGCCAGACTTATCCCCTGAAGAGGGATATGACCCAGGTTCACCGGATCAGACCAGGTGGAAGTGATGGACTTGGGAGTCGAGGCGGATGGGTGATAGCGCACCTGCGGCTAGAGAAGGGGGTCCCGGGTTCAAGTCTCGGTCCGTCGCAATTTTCACCTGGCTGTTTAATTTGCAAACACTCCTCGACGAGTAGGTACTCGGAAATTGTGAGTTAACTTATCAACTACAATCAACTTATCAGAAGTGTGATCGAACTGACTCATTTGAGGCTCGAACCAACAAGAAATTTCTGCCTCTGTGTATCCTACCCCTCACGGAAATGTTCCAGCCCAAGTGGAACATTGGTTTCCTTTTTCTTTGAAGAAATTGCAGAGAAATGTGGCATTAAGATGGAAGTACTTAGTTACTTATCTCATCTCTTGAAAAATGAAGCTGGAAGATGAGCGATACAGCGATTATGATAGGTCTCGTTGGGCATATAAGGAGAAGATTATGGCACGTGTCAACAAGTCAAGCACAGCTTAAGTTATGGATGTATAGAGAGTTTCGAACGAAAATGTATACTATTAAATCACTATGCTTGATATTTAAGTAGCAAGTTATCTCATACGTTCATCTAAAATATCCTTTCATGAACGTTGAAAACACCGGAATAACTTTGAAATCGATCACGAGTACACTGGCAAAAGAATAATTTATGGGGGGGGGGGCACGAAGAATGCCACATAGCATTACGACCTTTGTATCAACAGCTTATGAAAGGACAGTGGGTCCCTCGCAGTGAATTGGATTGTATGTATTTGGGTGCATAAATATTTAAGTGTAATGTACAAGTATATATGTACATTAAATTAACGTCAAGAGTTCGAGAAATATATTGTTTCGAATGAATTTAATCATATCATATTCATTATTTGTTTTCAAACTGATTTGGAGTGTTCAATAATTCCAATTCTCGATACGTCTCCATAATTTACTCGCATTTAATTTTATCAAGTATTATAATAAGGTCAATATCCTATTCTAATATTTGAAGTCTATGAGATTGAATAAAACATGCCAAATAAACATGAATTACATACGTCAATAAAAGTTACAGTGAGGTTTGAATGATTTTTTGGAGTTGTTTTTTTTTGTGTGAAATGGAGTGATTACACAAGGGAACATCATAATCATTCCCACAATATGTCTACTTCCATTGGCGCACCAAATAAAAATTTTAGGTTTGAACTTATCCACTTTGGTAACACATGTGAAATACTCACTTCATATTTAATGGTAATTAATTTATAGATATTTAATGTCAATAAATTTATTTCCACTACCTTTAATATTTATGGGTCGCGTGGGGGGGGGGACTCCTGGGGTTGCATCTTTCCTAACTGTTCATTAACGAATACTGCCTCCTTAGGGTGATCACGGACCCGATTATATGGAAATGTGTCCCGGAAACTTGTAAATAATCCTGCTCCCTTAAATCAGTCATTATGTTCAGTAATCATGAAGCCGTAGTGTGTTGCAGTATTTTCGTTATATGCACAAATACACATATTCGTCCCAGTAACCGTAATTTTTTGTCAATAGTTGCCTGATGCAGGCCCACAGTGGGGATCAAAACATTGCAAATAATGTGTAATGGAAAATAAACAGTGTCTATAAAAATAATGTCGTTTAATTTTATAGTTCAATCAACATTTTTAGTGAAATTTTTACAGAATAAATTTAACCTAACAACCATCCCCCCGTCCCAGAAATTGTCAAGAGGTGTTCCGATATTTGAATGTGGAAAGGTTCCCCCCACCACCAACAACACTCGGCGAACGCCATTGCTTCGTATCTACCAATTCACTTCCGTGAGTACTTTTACCTTCACTTAGTCCCGTTGTCGCTTTGGTTCCGCCTTGTGACGTGTCTTCGCTTCGCAATCGGCGGGCGCCAGGGTCCGCTCGCTGGTTCACTCGTTTGACCAAAGGTGGCAACTACGGCGACAGCGGAGGTGGTAGCGGCGCTAGCATTGAGGGGCGCCCTCCGCCTCTTGGCATGGTTCGATGACCGCGCGTGCGCCACGCAGCCCGCTTACAGACGCAGCCAGCGCCACGCAGCCCGTATATGCAGACTTTCGTCATTTGGCGAATCCTGAGCGATCACTCGCAAAACAGCGAATAGTATGGATGGGTTGCTTGCTCTTTGTCGCATCACGAATATGGATACTCCCCCTACCCGCGGTGTGTCGGTCTTTTGGGCACATCAAAGGAAACCGAGTAGTGGCTAACATTGCTCACCATTCGGGATTTGCCGAATGACGAATGTCTAGAACCACCTTCAATGTCTCACTTGGCGTTTCGTATTTGTGTATTTGCCAACACGGCCTAGAGTATGTGACATAGTTGTCTATGTGCTGTTGAGCTATTGTGGCAAACATGCGAACACCCGTATCCGTCCTCTTGTCAGTTTTGTAGTCGCACATAAAAGGACTCAAACAAGGCAAATATTCGCGTGAACGCACTTGGTTAGCCGTGTTTAGCACGTGATCGAGATTTGTGTATATTCTGGTTCTTTAACCTACATTTCTGACTTTTTTACTCTATAATTTTTTTATACCAATGAACAACGAAACAGTTTTAAGAATTCTTGAATTAGAACAAATAAATTCTCGCATTTGGGCATATGAATTCTCAACATCCACCAGCACCTTGTTTGCCTGTTCTGTATTTATGCAACGTGTATTAATAACCTTAATTAAAGAAAAAAATGTGCTGTTCCCGCTGTCAACACGTTCATTATAGGTACAAATAAATGGCATGATTGAGTTGTTTGCCTCTTCAGTCCATGTGTGGATAATATTTTTGTGAATTTGCCAAAACATTTTGCCAAATACAGCAAATACGCCACACAAATACCGCAACGCCAAGTGACCATAAGGTTCTCCGAGCCTCGATATCGCGACGAGCTCGCTGTCCCCGCATCTTCACTCCTTCACCTTATGACATCGACACCATCGCTACTTGTGATAGGATAGTCATCACACCATTCCCATTCGATTAATAAATTATCCCCACGGATTGACTCTCCTGTCTCCGATTTCTCATTTAAGTAGTTTGAACGCTCCAGGAGTTATTCGAGCACTTCCATTTATAAAACTTTCAATAATGTTATCTATTCTGTTTTTCTTGAAAATAGATCATCATAGATAACGTTAGATCATAGATATTCATAAATAATAGTTTACAGAAAGATATACAGAAATTCGTAAATAATAGTTTATTTAAAAAATACAAATCATTAATTATATCGTTGAAATTGAAAGATATTTGAAATGTTGTCTCCAATTTGACTAGTGTTTTAGTTGAGTAACAGTATTTATTGAAAAACATTCTTAATTGTCAGAAAGGAAGACAAATTTCGTTCTGTTCTTTTCTATATTAAATTTGTTACACGTGAAGTAGTTTTAAATATCGATTCGATCACAAAATGCTAGAAATTTATTCATAAACCGCTCCACCTTAGGTTTTATCCATAACATCCCGTACAACTTCAGATGTATTTATTAAAAAATTATCTCCATAAAATCCAAATTCAAAAGCAGACACCAATTCTCTCATATTACCTTAAATAATATTATTACAACAAAGACTATTCCGGGTTTATCATGCTTGTAGCCTTCGTTCCGAACCTGCGATTTACGTAATTTCATGGCAATCGGCGTTGAAATTAGTTAACACGGCATAACATGAAAGATGTGGTCACCAAGAATTGGCAACAGTACCGACGCGAAAACCATCAACAAGTTTTCAGTTAACAGTTCTGCAATTCCAAAAAGATTATATGCACTGAAGAACTTTTGTTTTTGTAGTTGGAAATGCATATTTGTTTTCTTTTATATACCACTTCCAAAAGCAAAATACTACACGATTAAACCTCAGTTTCTTCGCCACAACTTCTTTACAATCAAATCCCATCACTTTTCTCTCCCCAACAATATGCATCCGTGCCACACCCAAGCTCCTTCTCACGGTACCATTGGCGGCTTCCTTCATCACTTGTATTTTTTCTCTAATATCCACTGGTTCTTTCTTGCATTCTCCATTTCCTCAATTTTCCTACTGCCGTCCATTGTGTCCAAAGGCTACGTGTTCGTTTTATTCCTCCATCGTTGTATTGTGTCCACTAGCCCCTTCCCTCCCCATCCCGTCATCTGCGCTTCCTCAGGAAACCCGCGCCGTGCGTCGCAGGTAGTTTCCGGTGTCTAGAGATGACAGACCCCGGGTACAATCACTTCCAAATATTGTGTAACGTCAATAAAGTATGCTATGTCGATCTAAAACAGTATCTGAACGGAATCTGGAACATATCTTAAGCACTTGTAGTTAACTGTGACGTAAAAATCTTTTCTTTTCGTCCCATTTCTTTTTACACTATCTAAATGGAATAAATAATACTTTTAATACATTCAGTGTTTACCATTTTGCAATAATTCTATAAATAAGCGAGATATTTACTCTATTTTGTTAATTATGAGTACTTAAAATTACTTATTATAAAAGAGACGTAGACGTTTAAAGTTAACGCACATGGTTGCCAATACCCTCTAGTAATACTGGGTCATTAACCAGAGATTTAGTTTGCTAGGGTCCAGACTCACCAAAGAATTAATCAAGTTAAATTTATTTTTTGTCTTTAAAATATTATATATTTGTTCCATTATTTAATTCGTTTCACATTAATAAACAATAAATTATGAGTATAAAATATCTAAATAAACAGTATTATTATTGTTTAAAAAGTTGTGGGTGGGGTTCCTAGCTACTAGTTCCTAGTGACGACAAATAGAACTCATCTTAGCACATACAACTACGTGCGAAAAATTCAACATCATATTTTGGCGCAAAAGGTTTGTGTCACAGTAATTGATGGTTTTGGTAAAGCGCAACCACATTTAGTATTTGCTTGGGTGCAAGAATGAAAATGTATGACTCATTCATCCGCTACGAGGGTGGAATATCAATGCTTCTCGAATGATAAACATATCAGAAGATAGAAAAGATCGGAAGTACTAATAAAACGTTATTTATACATATAGATTTATCTTCTAGTAGTATAATATAAGAAATAATGAAATAGTCTCATGAGTTTACTACGTACCCTAATTGCATCAATCGGATAGCAAATTTAACTAAACGGGCATGACATTCATGACATTCATCTTGCGTGCTTGTTTCGGTTTTTTCATCAATATACGTTNTCTTGCGTGCTTGTTTCGGTTTTTTCATCAATATACGTTCCAAGAAAACGAATTTTCAAAGTGCAAGTAAATCGTCTTAACTCAGGAAGTGAATAATTTTGGAAAACCGAAAGAAAAAAATATGAGAACAGTAAAATAGATATAACCACAAATGACTAAAGAAACAGGTTTGATACAAAGTAAGACATCTTCAGGTAAATTGCTAATAATTATGTCTTCTTTTAACGGTTATAACAAATAACAAAATATTTATGAAATTAGCTAACAAAATATGTTGTACTCTGTGTATACGAACAAACTAACTCTTAGAATTCTGCAACTATAAGTGAGAACGTTCGTATAAGAAGCCCGAACAATTTTGTCTAAAATGCTTTTTCTCTTAATGAAAATAATTTATAATGACGGGAAATTAAACAAAAATAAAATGTTCTTCTTTATCTATACGCATTGTTGTTACACCTGACGAAGACTTAAATCTAAAGCCGAAACGTTGTATTTTCAAAAGCACGTAATAATGTCATAAGTCTTAAATTATTTATTGATGTTTGTTCATCCTAACCAAAATGGATTTTCATTTCTCCAAAATTTTTCCTCGCATTCGTCAATTAACTTCACACGAACGATGTTCTTGCATTCTTCACATAATTATACAGAACCTCCTATTGAAACATCCTATTTTTGTAACAAAAGATATGGGAAACTTTTGTAATCATTAAAAAAAATCATTACGACATTGGTCTCTGATTTCGTCAAATTATTAATTCACGGAACAAAAGCAGAATCCTAAAATTCAACGTTACAGTCGCCAATAATATCAGATACACTCATCCCAGCAAGAGTTACAATGCTTTGAAGTCTGTTAGCATACATTGCATAGCAATGAGAGAGAAAATGAATTTGCATTCCAGCTTTCAGTGAAAGCATACAGATACCATAGACACATAACAAGAGATCCAGAATAACTCATCAGCATAGCTTACAGTCATTAATTAATTACGCTGGTGATGTAGGGAGAAGAAAATAATTGAATTTGTTAAAGAGAACTGATATTGTGACGTGCACAGAAAATTTCACAACAAAATTTAACATTATATTTTTATGATTTATAGTTAAATATTTGTGTTATTTTATGTCCGGTGCGTATTACAACTCAGGACATTTATCTTTTATTAAAACATTAAACCATGTAAACTATCCCAGAAAAATAGATTTCTGACATTATTATTATTATTATTATTATTATTATTAATATACGCAATTAATTTCAAAATAAATTTGTAAATACCATAAAAATAATCTTCATAATAATTTTTATAATGATGCAAATAACGTGACCATACTTGCAGATGATGGGTCATCAATGAAACCATTTCACCTACCTGTAACAGAAGAGGATATATTAAGATTTAAAACAGAATAAGAATAAAAATACATCAAATTTAAAATGCAACACAGCAGCCACCATATTCAAATCAAAGTACAAGCATTACACAGTCACGTCAGACAGGGTCTCAAGAATTTTATTCATATACCATTTCATTCAGTTTTATTCTCATTTCTATAGCTCATGTTTTATTTCAATTTTTTGTTCTCAAATTTTAATGAGAAATTAAACAACACTTTACTATAAATAAAACCGATTTCATATAATTTTTTATCTATTTATCACAGCCATTTTCTAGCTATCGAGTACTAAACACTCATAGATACTAGTTGAACATACAAGTCAAAGTCAAAGTTTTTTCATGTTCTAACATTTTGACTCTTTATGAAGAGTAATAAAGCCATTATAATTGAATATCGTAACCATTGACTGTCAACATATCGAACTATGTGTATAGTACCGTTGACGAATCTCCATGACATCAAAAGCAATTAACTTCGATTATCTTACTTCCTGGAGATTTAAAGAGAATAAATTACATCTAACATGTTTACATGTTAACATGTTTTCTCTGAACTATTTATTAAATTTTACTCGTATATTTATTTAATAATGGTGAAAGTGACGATAACAAATGAAGAAAAGAAATGCTAATGACCAGTACGTAATTAAACTGTAAAATTTGTGTTATAATGCGATCCTATCTATGTGTGATAAAATTTCAATACTGCGATCTTTCTGTGAAGTAGTTTTGTTTTCTTTTCTGTTAAAATTGAATCTCAAAAACTTCTGTTGTTGTTTCCTATAATATTCTTCGAAAGTCAAATACTTTTTTGCTTACATAATGTTTAATTTCAACAACTCCAAAATTAAGACAAAAATTAGTGTCACTGTTCAAATATTTTAACGCGGAATTTCGATAAAACATGTCTGACAAAGTTATTACGCTATTTTGCAGATTTATGGTATAATAAAGTAATGGAAATTCTAAGTCAGGTTCTGACTTTGGGTATTTCGTATTTATTTCAGCTATTTATGATGTATAAACCAGTTTGTGTGGTACAATACTTCATTGTTTTTGTACTTATTATTCACTGTATCTATTATAGTGTTGATTACATGCGAAGAAAAGAATATTTGAATGAAATCAATATCTTCGAAAGAAAGGTAATAAAATTCATCGCTTACGTAACAATCCATCACAAATTCCTCAAGCGGAGTTTCTCGCGTTCACTTTAAAACTTCTCTAGTCAAGGCAATGAATACTGATGAGAAAATCTTACGACAGAAAAACACTCTGGCTGACCTCGCCACTGAAAGGCAGCCGCCACAGTTTTGTAACGTTAGTGGAGTCGTGAGCTCCTTAACATTACTGTGAACTACGGAAGGGCGGAGTAAAAAAACAACAACGGAAAATCATAAATACGTACAGTAACTGATATTAGCTTTTTTTAATTCTTCGACTAGCTGATTACCCAGCGTTGCACGGAATTTGTTTTACTTATGCATATATTCTTTCCGTGTGCCTTACACGTGGAGAATATATGTGATAGACTACACCAACCGTTCGCCTTCCACATCTGTACACCATTTCCACCTAGACCTAAACCTCGGAAAACCTGAGACACATCCCCAAACAGGAGATACGTGAACCAGGCGGCGCACTATTCAATGTGCGCTTAATTACCGGTTTTACACGTTAAGGTTGGTTACGCATATATTTCTCCGTACACGGAAGAACGGGTGGTGTGGTGGTTAACACCCCTGCGATCAAAGCAGGAGTCCCGGGTTCNCCATTTTCACCTAACCGAAAGTATGTTTTACTTGTTAGACCAACGATCACACTAGCCGGGAGCCGCGAAGGTGGAATTTTCGCTTCTGAGACAAGACCCATCGGCCGCAGAGCGACTGCTCTATTTAATTAAAACGCTTTTTAAATTTAAACTATTCGTCCAAATTTTACGATTTAAAGATGTTTTTAATCTTTGTTAATTACACAACACAAAACAAAAAACTATTCAATTTTATGATGATTGATATTTTACTTCTTAAATTGAAATATCTTAACAGTCCTATTTTTAATAACGTTTCTTCGATAAAGTAGATAGACACATGCTGTCGCGGACTTTTTTGTAGAACTCTTTGGGGCTAACAATATTGCCATTCATAGTTATCACCGTTTGGGCGGTGTAGGCGAATATACATCTCTNCATCGACATTTTCGGTCAAAACCAATATTTATCTTTCTTTTCACGCATTTTCTAAATTAAAATTAACCTATGCTCATTCTGGACATCTTAACTATCTCCTTGCTAAATTTCATCACGATCAGTTTTGTAGTTCATCACGCTCGGTTTAGTGTTTTAGCCAAGATTAAATATAGCAGGCAGACACGTTTTCGCGTTACACATTTATATATTAGTATAAGTACGAATTTCTGTGGATATTAAGGTCTGAGAGAGTGTCCACTAGGTACAATGCTCTATCATTACTGTAGATGAAATCTGAACAAAAAGTCTCGTCGTCATTTAACAGAAATAACAGAACAAAATAGTTGAGTTTTGAGCTTCAAAGATCTACATAGTAAATATAATTCTCAGTTTCTTTCGTTTAAAAATGTATACAGTCATCTGAGTTCCACATAATCAAATATTACAAACTGAAAGTAAATTTATATCGTAATTGAGTACATAGAATTTATTTTACATTAAATAAATTATTTGACCAGACGGGACCCGGTCAGCAATTTGACATCCTATTTTACGGCATTCGTTTCGAAATTAATGAAAATTATCCATCCCCATTCTCTATTCAAAATGTTGGCAGATAATTACTCGAATGTTTTTGAGATTTTCCAGGAAACCGGTTTTCCTGATTGCAATTCTGATAAAAATTTCAAGATTGTCTTATTGTCGATATTTAATTTAGTATTTTTGATAGAATTACTATTTGCTCTTATAAACTCAGCTACAAGGCTTACGAAACTAGGAGGAATATAAGACACCTGAACACACGTGTCTTATCCTTAAAAATATGACTTAATCAAGTCTTTCGTTGAGGGTGATGAAATAGTAATACCATTTATTCAAAAATCGTATGACTTCCATTACAAGTATTACATTGCTCTGTATATTTTACAAAATATAATGTGATTTTGCAAATTAACTACAGTTATTAGTCCAATATTAAAACGATAGATTCTCATATTGATACTTATTAATATCATTATGAAGCGTTCTGGAGTAGCATTAAAGAAGAAAATTATCCGAAAGATCAACACCGGAGAATTTCCAAAATGGTAACTTCTCTGATCTCACACACTTATTCCTTTAGTGAGTAAGAATTTTTTACCCGTTTTTTAATGACAGTCTCGTAACAAAAAGGCAATAGTAACAGTAGCAATGAAACTAGTCAACGAGATAATCTATTTTCATGCTACATATGACACTAAAAGCTGCCAGTAAACTTGACACCGTTATAGAAGTATTAATAAAGGTCAAGTAATATACATTTTGTACAAGATTATAGCGTTATGTCCGCATTATAAAGTGTAAATGGAGATTTAAATTTAGATTTTGAGAATACACATTATTTTTTATTTCATATTCTTTAATTCCATTGGACAAACAGTACCCAAAAGAAATCTTGGGATATTCTTATACCCCGCTAAATGCTGTGTAGCCGTACACGCATTACTTTGAATGGAACGAGACGAATTTACTCTTATAACGTGAGAATTAATGCAAAAAAATTAAACAAGAACTACAAGCGTACCCACTAGATCGAACACTATAAACTACTAAAATTACTCTTATCCAGGTGTGTATCGACATTGGAAGTGTGTGGCCAAAACTCAAAGTTTGTTTTCTGAAACAAGTTATCTAAAGATAATAATATCCATACTCCATGATATTTCAACACTATTGTGTAAAATAAGAAAAAAATAACAATTTATTATCTTTATACATAGAAAGAATATTGATTTTTATTCTTTCACTAAACCTATATTTTAGCTGTAAAAACTGTTTTAGACCCATATATACTTTTGTGAAAAGTTTCTTTATTTAAGACTTCGCCTTAGTATTAAATATTACGAATAATTTTTATATTTAAATTTGTCTGAAGTTGAGAGAATGTGCGAGATTAACTTAATATATGCGTGTTTTGTGATTCAATACGGGTTTATATAAATAATGATTTTATTCATTTTTGCATATAATTCGGTTGTAAAATATTGCAAATTGTAAAGGGTAACCACTGATTTTTCAAGGGCAGCTCGTTCATCCAAAACAATAAAAAATATTATTGCCGGTAAATCATGAAGTTATAAATAATTTAAAAAAACAAAAGCATTTGTTTTAAACGAAACCAGTCGAGAATCTATGGTACACAACTACCACCTTAGGTTAAAACCTACTAACCCCAGTGACTACAAAATGCTCGAGTTGTTAAGTGAGCGTTAACGGTTAACTGTTATCTCTCGAAGAAAAGAAAATGAATAGCACTCGAAGAAAAGAAAATGAATAGGTGTTTGACCTGTATAAAGAGGCATGTCGCCAGAAATGTCTTACGCTTGCTGCGCTCGGCATAGCGCCACGAATCAGTCTCACTGGATAGGAATTCTAAGACTGAATAAAAATGTGAGATGAATTAATACGTATTCGCACAGATAAACTCACAAAGAGAAAAGTTCTCTCACTTCTTTTTTGCTTCTCACATTCTACGTCCGTCCCTTGCAGATATAGTGTTTTCCCTAACAGATAAACTGTCCTCATGACTTAGCTCAAGTTGGCTTTTTGCATATTAAAGATTTTTATTTTTTTTAGAAAATATATCGAAATTACAGCAAATATTTTTGTATTTATTTATTTGTTATTTACATGAAAGAAACTCTTGTTGACAAAAAGCACTGCACAAAATAATTCGGATTTTACTGCAAAGTTGGTGTTACGCTCTCGTTCTTTTGAAATGTCCTCTAATTCCTCACAAATATTATGCTCTATTTTAATTTTCAATTACAATATTATTCTGTAATTGAAAATTAAAATAGAACAAATCCTTACCATCTACTTAGTGATGTGTAAAGAAATGCGTACCTTAAGTTTATTTTTATCAATTTGCTCAACTATTTGTTTAAATTTATCTTTTAGTTGTCGTTTGTAATTACGAAAAAGTTGCAAATAAAGCTCAGTTGGCAACCTGATGTTCACTATATTACAGGTTAGGCTGTAATTCTGATCACGACTAATAATTTCAAGCTAATAATTAAATAGTAGACTAGTTTGTATTAATAGGACGAAACAACGCACTCCGTAGTTCGTTCATACTCAAAATACACGTTCTGTCGTTTCTTTAAAGAACGTCTCGGTTATGTTATTCCTCACGTCAAGCCAATCTTAATCGACACTGCTCTGTCATTTTTTGTGTCTTCAATAAGTTTTTTCAAGTCATTGTATCCAGTGACTTTGAAGATAAACGGTTGATTGAACTCTGATATTCGTTACGTTACGTCAGTGCGATACAGCTTACTGTCGGTTCTATTGGGGTGACATCTGGAGAGTGATTTTAAAACCAAAAGAAATATTACCAGAAGTTATAAGTTTAAATTTCACCAAATTCATGTAAAATTTTGTTTTATAAAACTAATTAAAACATGTAATCGAGGATTTTTTTAAATTTCACCTCATGAACATAAATTTTGTTTCGTCCGTTTTATGTTGATGGTGAATGAAATAAAAATAATTTAACATGTAGCTCTAGTACAAAAATTGGAATATTAACAACTGAAGGCAATTATATCTCTCCCCCATCACTTATGTATTTTATTATATTTTCTTGGAAAATCAATATAAAACAGTCACAGTGTCAAGAAAGGCTGAAATGCACATCCGCTCGTATCCCAGGCTCCAGCCACATTCAGCAATACGAGGCCGGGAAACGCCTGGGAACAGAGGGCGCGTGGGTGGTTAGTGAGGGGCGGAGAGAGGGCGGGAAGGTAAAGGGTGGAGCTACCGCCGCCCACATCGACCTCGATATGCGTCGCGACGACCTCATACGCCAACGAGACAGACGGCGAAGCAGAAGGGGCGGGCGGCAACGGTCTTTGGTTACGCTATGTAGGAAGTATTTGAATACGCTATCGTAAACCACAAGACGATAATTTGGAGTTACCCACTTCACAATCGAAGACTAGAATACGGGTCATGTTGGAGAATGTCATGAGCATGGTCTTTGCTAGATCTGGATAGTTCAGAAGAAAATCGTTCGATATAGTGACTCGATGGGACGCTGGAGGGGCACAGGGAGATGACAGATCTTTTTGGGAGGGGCGAATAGTTTTCATCAAGAATTAATTGGTGTTAAATTATTTGTCATTATATGTTAAATTTATTCAACTACGTCACGTTCTGAATCAGATACGAAATGCAAAATTAACGATACTGAAAACAAAAAAAGAAAATACAATTAAAAATTTAGGGGGCGGGGAGAGGCGGTCTCCTTAACACTCGCACCCTTGAGATAGAGGCCTGGATGGGAGTGAACGTAAAATTTGTGAAGAATCATTTACACAACTGGTGTATGAAGACATTTGTTTGTACGTCAATAACGAAAGTATGATTCATTTACTAACAAAGACTACGGAGAAATATGACAATATTATATGACTATGGAGGAAAAAGGAACAAAATTAACATTTAGGATAAACGAAGAAATGCGAGACGTGTCAAACATGATAATTTCCCTTTCTACGTCAATCAGTAATATACTTTATCTTGGTGTAAACGAATGGTGAATATACAGTAGTCGCAGTGGTCCACCAGCATTGTAAACCTGGTCTTCCAAGGTAAAGTTTCTACTTTAATATGTTCTCCTTTTATTTTGCAAAATATTAATTGTTCGGTACGAGACCTATTATTCATATCGTAATTTGTGATAAAATAGTATAATTTTGCGGCAAACTATCCTAATTTTCCATTTATCCCGGCTGCCCAAAGATAAGTCCCTCCCCAAATCTGATCCTAGATCCGTCACCAATGTATTCCGTACTAAACCGTATAAATGTAGATCTCAATTTTATTAGCTTGTCCAAAAAGCTAACTTCTTCCACCAAATATCTCATGTGTGTATTGATTTCTTTTACACTTCACAATCAATGTATCACCTACGTACGACTCAACATACAACGCGCATCGCCCCCAAGGAACCACGGTTTCGAACTAAGGACTTCCCAAGAGGAAACCTACTGCTGCTACCCAGATCTTCCGAACAATGGCAACAACCTAAGCAACTCTCCACGTATTTCCTAAGCAATACTCCTGCGCTGACCTTGATTAGCACGAGGAGGGAAAGCTTCTGTCGATTTGCGCAACAAAGACGACCCAACCCCACCATCGCCACAAGCCGCTTCCGGCGCTGCGGAAGACAATGCGACGCGAACACAACAAAAGAAGGCGGAGACGCCATGGAGACGAAACAAGGGAGTATTGATTTTTTACTCCCCAATTATAGAAGCTTATTTATGAAATAATGATACATTATTTTCATACGAGGGAAGTACCATTCTGGCCCGGAATTTTCTCCTGTTTTCCTTCGGGTAGAGGCGGATTTTTTTTATAGACTCTTGCCTCTTGAAACAAGAAATCTCAAATTTAGTGTTATTTTAATAGGTACGATTTATAGACAATATATTCCGAATAATCATTAGTTTGATAATAATGCGTACTTCTGAAATAACATTTTTGTGTTTTATTTAATGCAAATTTGTTGGTGTTCTACTAATATTATGAGATGTACCGAACTACTTTTATTCTTATCTCAGGAGTGTGCTTAAATGTTAAATCCGCCTTTGCCTTAGGGTCCTTGATCGGAATTGATGGGATGGTTTCTTGCTTGCTTCCAGAGAGTAGATTAGTTTATTGTCTTCCACGTGATCATACGCAGTTTTTACAGTTTTTTTACAACAAATAAATTTATTTATTTATTTGCAAACTTAATCGTGAAAGTGACAACTCACGATGTGTGGGTAGATGAAAGCTTATCTGAAATATTATTCCTTTCCTTTCTTTCTAATGGGATTATATCCTACTCAGAAAGTCATTTATAGACAAAAAAAAATATAACCATTAATTAAATAATGTAGATCGAGATTAAAATTTCAATTGTTCCAAAAGAAATTAGATATTCCTAATCCCAGAACAGTACATAAATGGAACCTTTTTACACCATTTATTTGAAACCTGATCAGGATTAGCCCAGCCTGGGTCATAGGAAGAAGCCGAAAATTATCAAACAAAATTTAATTGCTGTAACTTACCGTTAAAAGCAATTTTGCATAATATACGTGAATAAAGAGAGATACTTATAATCTCTTCTTAGAATCATCTCAAAATAATGTACTGATTCTGAGACTAATGTTTTTTAAAGTGCGTTTCGATTTAATTCTCATGATGCAACTGAATATATAGAGGAATGAGAGTTCTATAACAGATTATTCAGTTTTATCCAAGAGCTCTTTTTCCTGTTTAAAAATGTCATCGTATATTTCTGTTTATTATGATACCCCTATTTCTTAATTTTGAAGTCCATCTTTCGAGAACAATAAAACATCGACTTCTAATGTTATCACGTAATGTTATCACTTCTAATGTTATCACGTAATGTTATCACTTCTAATGTTATCACGTATGCTACGTTTTCTTTCTTTCATCGTCACGGCTGTACATTGGCAATCACACCTGTTGTTTTATTCAGATTTATAATTAAANGGCAATCACACCTCTTGTTTTATTCAGATTTATAATTAAAATTTGAACGGGAAGCAAAATATTGTAATAGTGTCTTATTTTATTTCATTTGTTCATAATATTCAAAATAAATTATTAATATTAGTATAAGTGGGTAGAGTGGCTCAGTAGGTAGAGCGCTGAACTGCTGGCTGGATGGCTGGGGTTCAAACCCTGGTGAGTTGGGGATTTTTCATCACACCTCAACATCCAGACTGGCTCCCAGGCCTACTCAGCCTGCTGTAAAATGAGTACCAGGGGCTACCCTGGGGTCAAACCGGTCGGAGCGAGATGGTGACCACATCTCCTCCTCCTAGTGCCGAGGTCTTGTAATTGCGGAGCTCTACCCTCTAATTGCGACCCCCTTGGGCACCTTCGGGGCCTGTTGTGGGATAGTTTGACTTTTAGTCTATCTTTCTCTAATCTGTCTGTTTGAAATAGGAATTCCATGATATTTATCCATGTTTATTTCAACATTTCATTTTTAAGTTGTTTGGTCCTAATGTTGAGAAATTGTCAATGAAGGATCCTTAATTACTTTTGAAACATTTTACGCAATTAGTTCTTAATGTTCTTAATTCTTATACGAATACATATTATATTTCGTGTGTAAAATGTACATTAAATTAAATAAATTTTAGGCCCTTTATTTTAACAGACTCAAATTATTGTCAATTATGTTTTGTTAACAGTGTATCGGACCTCACTGTGAACCATCATCAGGAAACTACAGACAAAAATTACAGAAACGTGAAGATGTCAGAAATAAGGCAAGCAGCTCTCACAAAACCGAAAATACGGAATAAAGTGGACATTGTACAAAATCACA
>NNCF01126498.1:3587-46092 GCA_002313205.1 Laupala kohalensis
GAGATTTCTATGTTTGTGAACCAGAAATGGAAAATGCTACCCAAATAAAGTACTTCCTATGGGAGTCGCCTCAGATGAGGAATCTAGTCTCTACGAGACCACCTCAGAGGTCTTTGGGTTTCACAAGTTGAATGAGAATGATAGACGGACCCGAGAGGCGAACGGGATGGCGCAGTCGGTAAGCGCATGAGCGCGTAGAGCTCAAAGTCCCGGGTTCGAATCCCGGTCCCGTCTACCATTTTCATTCGACGTAACATAATTAATAATAAAGATAAGAAAATAAATATACATAATAATAAGTAAAAAACAAATACCTTGTACTGATTCTGAAAAAATAATAAATAAATAAAAGGTCTTATTCGCGTATTAAAGTAAGAAATTTATGTCCTCCCTTTCTAATAACCATTTTTTAGTCTAGTTTGAAAAATCTGCTTGTTACAGGCACACTTGATAAAATCTGGCAATTTTTTGAACATTCTTGGAGCAATGAAATTATAGTTTCTGGTAAAATAAGCAACATTAGGTTTTGGAACAAAACAATCATTACCATTTCATTACCAAGTTTCTTTTCTGTAAAAATTGTCATGTTAAGGGAAATTTCCACTTTTAGAATAAAATAGCTTCAAAACCTGAAAAACATAAATGTATTTAAGAGGTAGAATTTTTAAATTTAAGAAAATAGAATGTGAATTTTCAAATTTACTTTTATTTAAAATTATCCTCGCCACATGTTTCTGTAAAAGAAAAATTGGATTTATAACAGTGCTATAAGTATTTCCCGAAACTACTTTACCATATTCAATTTTACTCTGTGTCAAGGCATAATACAGTATATGCAAAATATCCCTGTAAGTCAACCTTCTTAAAAAACTTAATATAGTATTTAGTTTATTTTTCAATTTTATCAAATGAGTTTTCCATGAAACCTCACTATCTAAAATGACACCCAAATACTTTATCTCATTGGTTCTTCCTATGATACAAACCATCCCCCTGGGGGTCTTAAAATGCCTCTCGGCATCTCCATCTTGAAATTGATTGCTACTGAAATTAACCACTTAAAGGTTTGATCTAATAAATTATTTCTCTATCTATCTATAAAGCACACTCGCTTGGCCTGTCCATGTATCAGTACACTTATGAGAGGGTGGATCGGCTGGGATGGGAACATCGAGTCGCCTTTCAGCTTGCCTTGGGCTTGGCTTCTCACACGTGCAGTTCAGGATAAATAATCATGACTGCTGATAATTTATTACGGGCAGTCAGAGCCGTTAAATCATGAAATAAATATATAATCAAATAAGAAAGGAATTTTCCATTGCATACTACGCAGTACCGTAACACCTTCTAAAGTGCATTTACTTACTACACATACACCATTTTCTCCAAGACAATTGACACATTTGTACTTAGCTTGGTCATAAATATTTTGAATATTTTAAAAACTGAAAACAATAAATTTGGTCGTTTCTGCGCTCAACAGTATGTTTCTTAGTAACCCCACACTGAAGAGATTTTAAGTCATTTGTCATGGCTGAAATCACAGATTCCCAATCATTTTCTATATAGCACAAGGCCGTATCATCAGTAAAGGATGTTAATTTTCCATATAGTTGAGCCTCACAGAGATCATTTATATAAATTATGAAAAAGATCGGTCCTAAAACTGACCCTTGGGGCACACCACTTTCTATTTCACCCATTTCACTGCACTCTGTTCCTGTCCTGACACATTGTCTTCTTCCTACAAGATAACTTTCAAACCATTTATGTGCATTTCCTCTAACACCACATTCATACATGTTATCGAGCAGAATATCATGGTCCATAGTGTCGAATGGCTTTGCAATGTCCAAAAACAAGCTACTTACACATTTTCCTTCATTTAATCCATAATTTACATCAGTCATAAAATGCATTATGCATTTTCAGTGCTTAGGCCAGCCCTAAATCCAAATTGATTTTGACTAAGAAAATCTGTATTTTATAAAAAATTTATCAGCCTAAGGTTCATTAATTTTTCAATAATTTTGGAAAAACATGACAAAAGGGTAATTGATCTGAAACTGTTGCATTGGTTTTTGGTTCCACTTTTATAGATAGGTATGGCTACAGCATCTTTAAGTTTTTTAGGAAATACTCCAGTAGTAAAACTAAGATTAATTGTGTATAACAAAACATCAGTTATTTTCGTTGCAATTTTCTTCACTAAGTAAGTACTAACTCCATCAATACCTGGAGCAATATTATTTTTCAGTGATTTTATTATTTGAATAAGTTCCTGTTAGACAACTGGTTCTATAAAAATTGATTTTGACTCTGTGTTAACAGTAAAATTATTTTTAATTGGTAAGTTGAAAAAATTACTATTCACTTTACAGTTTAGATCCAATTTATTGACTATATCTAAAAAGAATTTATTGAATGTATTTGCTACTTTATAAGGGTCTTTAATTATTTCATTGTTTATTTAAATATTCTTTTAACTGGTTTCATCTTTCATTTGTCCTGTTAGTTTGTTCAATAAGTTCCAAGTAAATTTTGAACCTCCTTTGCACTTTTCAAATTCTCTCCTGTAATATATCTCTTTAAGTAACTTTATGTCATCATGCAACTTATTTCTAAAATTTTCGTGAGAATTTCGGAGGTTTTCGTTCATAGGATGCTTTTTAAATAGTTTATATATGTGATTTCTTCTCTTAATTTTCATGCAAATAAAGTCATTAACCCAAGGTTTCAATTTTTTGCATATTTCCCTATTTTCATTAATTTTAACATAACATTGAGTAAGAGCAATTTTTACTATTTGAAAGTATCAAAAGCAGACGTGCGTCACTATTATTGTAAACAGCTGACCAGTCGGCGCTCTCCAACAGCTGTTCAAGCAGAATGTAGTCCATGTGATAGCGTACGGCGTGAGGGGAGGAGGCGAACCTGTCACTTCCCTCACACCGTCCCTGGTGTCGTGCGAAACCACCCCTGCTCGTACGACGTCCTCCTCGGATGCCGTACCCAATTCCGACACCTCATGGGCAACGGATCGGTCCGAGGGAGGAGGGGGGGAAATGTTCCCGCAAGGGGCATCGACCGTTACTCGTGGGGAAACCCAGGCTGACGGGGAAACCTGTCTAACAACGAGCAGAGAACCCCGCAAGGGGTCTCGACGGACCCGCCGTAGAGGGGGAAACCTTTCTGACAGCGGGGGATGCACTGTGTCCCACCACCTTGAGTGTACTACTACCGGGACACGTACCCCGCCCAGATCCTAGATACCCTGTGCAAATGAAACGGATGTCTCGGACAGGTGGAAGAGGCAAACGAGTTGTGCTTCGAGCCGTTACCCATCGAACGCTCGGTGATCCAGAAGGGCTCCTGGATTCCGTAACATGGGGAGAGGGCATACCTTCGAGCACAGTTTGGTGTCTGAAGGGTATCCTCTTAATTGGGTCTACCTGGATTAAGCAAGCAGCCATTCGGTGGACCACTGGACGAACGGACGAACCCCACAACCCCCGTACCTAATCTCGTCTCTACCGAGTAACAGATCGGATGCTGGGGATTTCTCGAAGTGGTAGAGAGCAAGTTACGACCTTTGGTGGTCACGATCTTGGTCTCCGGTGTCATTGAGCACCTTAGACCAAGAAGGCAGGGTAGGGGCATTGAGCCCTCAGGGCAACCTGACGCCCCTTAAATGGGTTGGTCTCTGCCGGGTAGTGGTTTCCCCACCCGTGGCACGGGAAGGAAGATCCGAATTCCATTAGGTTGGCGTTCACTTCCGATTGGTGAGCAGGATCCTTATAGTGAAATAAGGGGCCGGACTCGTGTTAACCACCAAACATCATTATGAACAAGATTATTATGAACACCGTCCCTGTCCACAACAGGGATCACTACTTGCACCAGAAAATGGTCGGTTATGCCTAAATGCTGTACACAGTCTTGTCTGACATTCTAACAAATACATGATCTATGCAGGTTTCGGAATATTCAGTTATTCTCGTCGGCTCCTTCAACGCGGATTCCAAACCATTTATTGCCATCAAAGCTTCGTATTCATCAGTTACCGAACTGTGATTATTTAAATCTAAAATATTGACGTTGACGTCACCAATCCATAGTAAGTTTTTTGTGTTTGAATTTTTTTTCAAATAAATAATTCATTTAATTTAAAAATAGATCACTGAGACTGCAACCTGTACAAAGATAATATAGCAATTTTTTCCTAATAATTCTAAAGACAATAGAATTAAATCAGCCATTTAGCATTGGAGTTGTATATAATCTAAAATTTTAACTGAATTCTTAACAAAAACAGCTACACCTGCAGCTCTGTAAGTATTATTACATTTTGAAAAAGAGGTTGTAGTTAGGTATTTTGTAAAAGTTGACCTCGCTAGAATTTATCAACATTTCAGTTAAAATTATTAAATCTGCAAATGAAGTATGAGTTGCTATTTCTGCCAAAAATGCATCGACGTTTGCTCTTAAACTTCTAATATTCTGATTAAATATTAGTATGTCATTTACCATTTAATAAGAAAATTAGAAGTATTATGTTTACACAATATGTATTAAAGTTAAGAATGTAAAACTAAATATATAATAAATTTAAATCTATTAGTGACCAAAAAAAATATAACAATTTCAAAAAATGTTTTTGACAAAGTAAGAACAAAACTTATATAAAAGTATTTACAAATTGGACATTGTAAACTCACACCTCAAACCCTGATGCGATGTTAGTATTTTTTGGTAGAAGCGGGATCCACATAAATACCACAATCCCTATGGTAGTTTTCTTCGCTGCCACGAACCCAGTTTCCCAGGCAATCAAACACACGTGTAATAACAATAAATAATAATTTAATACAAATTAACTAGAAATCTGAATTTACAAACGGAAACAAACTCCCAAAATCATTAATACATTTAATAATCTGTTATTACATAAGTACTGCTATCGGAAAGCATTAATTACATTTGGATAAATTTAGTTGAAGACAACTAAATAGTAAAAACCCTCAGGTTATATGAACCTTCAAAATTATAAGTTGTTTTCCCCAACAACTAACTGATACAAGTTACGACACTCGCAACTAGTAATGACTTCATTAAGACTACCGCAGCAGTTTAACGAACATCTGGTCTCCACGACCTAGTCTAGCTCAGTCACATCTCAGTGCTGGCGAACTCTACTCCCACGTAAGAGTCAAAGTCCCCGAAGATCTTCACTCCTCCCAATATGTACTGTAGAAGAAGTCACGTGATCAGTAAATAACCATGCCTTCGCCATTACACCTTGCAAGTAATCTTCTTGTGCACCCCTTTTGGCTTCTAGGAACGCAGTCTGCGCCGCGAAGGCGAGCCGCCTTCGGTCCCAGCTTAACGCACTCTTTCTATTTCTGGCGACATACTGCATTCATTATTTCGTAAAATTCTTCTTTTCTTTAGGTACACTTAAATTCCAGTGGATTTCGCATGGGTCAACGACGCAGGCCGCATTCTCCGAAATCAATTGTACCTTCTTTAGGAGTGAAAGGTGTACGTTCAAACAATACCTCAATAACTGAAGAGGTTTAGGGTGGGTCCCAAGTTCGTCGCACTTCCGTCTTAACGCCGACCGGCCACTTATTGTAATCTTCTTAACAGCATCCGGCTTGGAAAATGCAAAGAAATATTAATTTTCACAAATAGATAGAATGCCTTGGCGCCGACGTTACAGACATATCAGCCCGACAGGACACCTGCACAATTGGAGCCGCCTCTTCTTTCGTAAGAAAGATTCTTCCACCTTGCACCCATAGGAACTTGAAGTTCTTCTCCGCAAACAGCCTCCTCCTCGCCGGTAGCAGGACCTCGTTGATATAGACCGCTGATCTACCTGTGTCTCGTTGAAAAATTTCTTTTGACACGGCTGAAAAACTACACAATGATTCCCTGTTGGGTCCAGTTTTTCTTCCAAACCGGTGACAGGCGTCCGACATGTTCATGTCCAATAACCTCCCAACCTCTTTCACGACACCGACCACATTCTCGTGTTGTTCTTCCGGGATCCTGTGAATCTCAACGCAGTTCAGACGAGAATACTGCTCCATGTCCTCCATCTTTAGTTCTGGTTTTTCACTTTCTTCGTTAGTCTTTTGGTTTCCTCTAGTAATTCGTCAGTAATCTTCATACACTTCTGCATAGAGCTACTCTGGCCTTTCACAGTTTGGGTGTTCTCCTCCATTTGTCACTTAGAACTTCATAAGATTTATTGAAGTTGACTTCCTGTGATTTTTGATTTTCCACAATTTCATTAATCTTTTTCATTATATCATCCAGAGTAAGTTTCCCCTTTTGGACCTCCGAATCAAACCGCAGACTTCTTCGATTTTCTGCGCACGACTTACACCTCCACGACAGTCCGTCAGCGGTGATGCAGCCTAGGTCGAATTTGCTCATTTTATAGCAAGCGACGTGGAACTCCCGTGCACAATCACTGCACTATAGTTTTAATTGTTTCGCCCTAATGGGCTTAACACAAACACCACAACTCGCCATAGCACATAAAATAATAGAGTAAATGAGAGTACAATGTGAAATAAAAGGAAAATTGCAAAATTAAATCAGTGAATACTGGACGTATCTAGCTGAACTACCGACACATGCACGCAAGCTTAGAACTCGAACAACCGTTACACCGGTATATTCAGGACTGATGTCTTGGACAGACGAAATCGCGTTACGAAATCTACCTCATCCAACTCATCAAAATAATTGGATCTCTCTCAAATCCAACGTGGACGCCTTTGTGGCTCTTCAAATATAATGTCTTCCACCGTTTCATCCAAACCGTAGCAGAACATTTGGACAAGCAAATCCAAAAATTGCGAAAAGCAAAAAAAAAAAAAAAAATACGCCAACGAACTTAACCAACAAAGCGACAAGCACGAGGAAAGTACACAAGCAAAAGTCTGACAAATTTTTTGAAGTACTGGAGAAAATAGCGATTTGTGCTGATAGTCGATGTGTCCCCGAGCGTTTAAGGGTAAATCGCGTTGGTGTAAATCAAAATTGGTGAAACGTGTATTTCGATAATCACGATTTACTACACAGAAAATCTCGTTTAAGGTATCAAACAAACTGGCGAAATTGGCCCTAACTGTATTATGAAGAAAATTATTTACATATATTTAAAGAATGCATTTCAAAATTTAGAAAAAACGGAACTCCCTTATTTATATAAAATATTTTTCAATTACAGCTGACGAATCGTCGTCATACCCTGTTCTACCCTGCACTGGAGAAACAAACATTGGACAATTATTTTCTGCTAACAAAATTATACGCACAAAAACACACATAGTCACTTGATAAATCTAACAGACTTGACAATAACGAATAAATACGAGATTTTGAGATAGAAGAGTGGACGTTGGTGAATGGAGTAAGTAGAGAACGTGCAAGGATACAGTTTAGTGTGACGAAGAAAGGAAAATCTATGATGGCAAGACGGATGAGCGAAGAGTAATAGGAGTTATTTGATTAAATTAATATGGGAGGAAGGAAGCAATAGCAGATGAGGTGAAGAAGATGGTTGAGATAGAGAATATGGAGGAATTTATATTTGAAATTCAACTCAATTTACTTGCATGCAGAGAGTGCGAGGTGGAACAAACGAGGGGAAGCTGACGGATTTGATGTACACGGGGGTGCTTAAGGAAAAAAGTAATAAGTTGCGAAGGTAATTATCGGAAAGAAGACAGAAAAGATTTGATGAGAGAGA
The DNA here is from genome assembly GCA_002313205.1 of Laupala kohalensis. Lineage (NCBI taxonomy): Eukaryota > Metazoa > Arthropoda > Insecta > Orthoptera > Trigonidiidae > Laupala > Laupala kohalensis. The sequence continues at coordinate 11,356 of NNCF01126498.1, forward strand.
AGCGTTCAGAACATACATAGATAAATAGAGGGAGTTTAAGACAGATGTGAAGGAGGCGTAGAAGAACGGCTGGGAAAATTTAACAATGACAAACATGTTGAAAACTCCGATTCGAATAAGTACCGAATATGGTGAGAAAGATGGAGATATGGAGTAGAAATATGGGCAAGGGAAGACATCTGTGAACATGGAAACAGATAGGAGATAGAATACTGAGAATGTTACTTGGAGATGACGTTGATGAGGACTGAGAGAAAGTGAGTTATGGAAGAGATGATGAAGGAAGAGAAAACTAGATGATCCTGACTGTATTGAGGAAAATGGTAAAGGAACTAAGAGAAAACAGGTGCCAAGCAAAGACGGGATAACCTGTGAATTATTTCTATAGACTTTTATGGGAATCGCTGGTTGAAATAATATTGTGTACAAAAGTGATATCTTTCAGATGTACGGAAAGTTCTGAGAGTATTATCATGTATGAAAGATATGACAAGAGACCCAAGCAAACCAGAATCGTATAGACCTCTGGCGCCCTTCCAGGGGAAGATATTTGATAAGTACATCACAATAAGGCTAATGGATTATTTGGAACGGTAAGGCATGTTGGACAATAGACAGTATGGATTAAGAAAGAGACGGGCACAGAAGATGCTATTCTTCGACTGTTGGATGATCTGAAAACACTAAAGAGAATATAATATTTATGGAAATCAGAGGAGAATTCGATAATGCATATGTGGACGTATATTACAAACAATGAGGAATTTACAACAGATAACATTACACCTGAAAACGAACGATAATTTGGACACCATACCTCCTAGACATGTCATTTTTTCAAAATACCGATAGAATGCAACTACGTTCGAGGATATGTGTGTGTATTATGCATAGTATAATATTTTGTTTACGTTTTTAATGACAGTTATTATTTTTTGGTGAGGATGTAACATAAACTAAATTTTCTATTTTTCACTTATTATATTGAAATATCCATGCAACCATTTTTATCGAGAAATAAAAACATTGAAAGGGCGAGGATTTGGAAAATATGTTTATTGTTCATCATTTTACATTCGTATTGCCAAATTTTACAACCTACAAGCCAAATTTTATTCTGTTTTATGGCAAAATTTTCAAAATTTGCATTTTTTTTAAGAGATGGAATTAAAATTATAAACATAAAATTCTAATTCTTTGAAGTCTACAACGAATATAGCTTCTAACCATCGTAGAAATCGCACATTGGTAAGAGCGAGATTCACTGTTCATGCAAGTCCTTTTTGTGACGGAAAAAAAATCTTTAAAATTGTCAAGTAGGAGTAACGAATTCTTTATTCTATGCTTAAATTATGCTTTTAGAAGGTCAATTAGAAAATTTTAAAAATAAACATTTTATTTTTTTGTTCTCGAAGAAACATCCTATTTTGCATTATTTTCTCCCTCCCATATTTTATTGCGTTTCCAATCCTTTTACGCATAATTCACAAAACCGTCTAATTAGGATAGGAGGGGATTTTAACAAACAATATATTACATTCGTTATTTATGAAGTCCATAAAATCAGTAGTCAAAATTTGTCATTTGTGATTAGACAGGGGTCTAGCAATGGGCACGATTCGTTCAACGGGATTTTCTTTCAATTTTAGAAAATTGGGCATTTTTCTTTCTTCAAGGGAAAATCTTAAAAACCGGTTTTGGGATCGTATCTTGCCGACATCGGAATCTCCGTAAGCGAGCTGTTACGTTCTTGGGTAGTGGACCGGGAGCTCATTTCCGTGATACATACATGAATTCGATGAAAATTCTATATTAAGTATCATTTTTGTATCGTAATAAGAGTGGTGAGAACTTTGAATCACATAAAGCTCACGTAAAAAGCGCAACTTTAAAAGTTCAAAATTTAAACTTGTTTTCATGATTGGTGAATGTATGTGATTCGCCAGATCTGAAACATGAAGACATCCTACAGAAGGACTTAAAGATATGTCCGTAAATTATAATAAATTTCTACAGAGAAACTAAGACAGTTAATGTGATTGACGTTTTAATGCAAATGTCATGTGTCCTCTCATTTTTGTCGAACTATGGTTACCCCACACATGGGCGACCCGGATGTAGTACCTAGCGTACTCGCCTCCTCCCGCTGGTGAAACTGGCTTATATCCTGTCTGATCCAAGTCGGAATCGCGGTGGTGGGCGAAACGGGATTTGCGGTGGGTTTTCTTGGAGCCTCCCCGTTTCCCATGCCTTTCAATACCACCCGAACCTTAGCACTGCTTGTCCCTTCTTCACACTGCTTTAAAAGCTTCCTTTAACTTGACTGTGGAGCGACTTTGCCATTAAACTGTAACACTTGAGAAAACTTAACCTATTAGTGACCAGATTGGGCCCAAATCATTCCCCATTTAAGCTGAAGTAATTTATAAAATACAGCATTTTTCTAACAGGTTTGGATCAAAACTGTGTCTTTATATCAACCTGTTGAAATCCCACATTTTTGGTTCCATCTGGGTGTTATTCTGTGGACATGGTACTGTGAATTAAAAGGTAAAGATAAGAAATGAAACTCTCAATGCAGTATTGTTTCAATCCTGCATTGAAACGAAACTCGGAATGCAGTCTCGTTTCAATTCGAACAGGAACGGAGTTATTGTAAGTTTCGATTCGTATCGAAACCAAAATACTCAAGTCCATTTCGTTTCCAATACACATCGTAATCTGAGTGTAGTTTAGATTCATGTTCGAACAAAACTCTTCAGGTTCACATTATATACCTCTAGTTATATGTGGACTTAGAATATTTAAAATTTTAAGCTGTACGACAATACATACATTTCACTAAATTTCGAGTAACAATCGTCCTTAAATTGAAAGAAAACAAGTAGTTCAAAACTGTTTTAAATTTACATTTAAAGATTAAATTCAACAGATTTGCATCCAGAACAATAGGAATCCTTTTTTGTTTTACCAGTTTTGCAATTTCATGTTGTGTTATTTTTCGTTTTTTCTTGAGGTTTTGATGGATTTATTCGTATCATTTTTTTCTTTTATTATTCAATTTATGAACATTACTTACATCAGTGATATATTGGTAGCGTCGTATCTCCCACAACACCTCTGAACTCTAGAACGAGGGTTCAAACCCTACTCGATCGGACATTATGTCTCTTTCACCCACTCGAGACAATTATTGGCTTGAAACCAAGTATCACGGCATCCCAACATCTGATCACCCCAATTTCTCAACCCCGTCGCGGTAAAGCGGAAGAGCAAGCGTATATAAATAAAAAATTAGGAGATATTCTATTATTTTGGAATTTTATTCTTGATACAATTGATAACACAAAAGTCTACACTTTTTGTATTGCATCGAATAACTTGTTTTGAACAGAACATTGTTATACTGTGAAAGTTTTTCAAGCAATATCTTGATATTAATAAACGTAATAATATAAACAATATTATATCCTAGGAATGATTTTTTTTTTCATTTTAGTTGTAGTATCCCCGTGCCGCGACCATCAGGCCATTACCGGGGTTATGGGATCACCTCTTATTTATCTTGTTATTCTATTATCATTGTCTTACATCTGATGCTATTCTCTTTATTTCAGCCTTATTTGTTGTTTATTCTTATATTTACTTTACCATGTTGTTGTTTTTCTTTTCATGTTCGTTTCTTATTCTACGATGCCATCTTGTTTCTTTCTTACTCTTCCTAATCTTATTTCTCATTCAACCTTAATAGTTTTTTTCGTAATCATATTTTATATTAAATTGGGCCATTGTTTCTTTTGACGCTCCTTTTCCTATCTTCTATTGCCTTTGCTATGGCTGTTCCACATAGCCTCTCCTGAGTTCAAAGTTTGTCGTAGTTATTCCTCATTTATGTACGTTGAATGACAGAATAACTACTTCTTCGTAATTCTTTGGCCGAATAAAGGAATAAATTGTTATTCGTCATTCAAATTTAGATGAATAAAAACCATTTTATTCATCATTTATTTACGTCGAATAAAAGAATAACTATTTATTCGTCATTCAAATTGAGTCGAATAGAAGAATAATCTTTTATTCGTCATTTATTGACATCAAATAAAAGAATAACTTTTTAATCGTTATTCTTGGCATGTGAAATAAAAGAATATATTTTTATTCGTTATTTTTTTTACGAAGAATAACGAATGAATTTTCAATTTATCATCTTTTATTCATAAGAATAAGAATATTGCCTAGCCTGGTTTCAGACTACACCCAACTCAATGGATACTATGACAAGAATCCGGGATTGAATGAGCCTTCAAGATCTGCTCATATAGGAAATCTAAACAACCTGACGATGACTCCAATGAGGTCGAAAAAGCTTTAGCTTGATTAATGAATTAATACTGCAAGACAACTAACTTTTACAATTCCTAAACCTATTCCTTTTGTGTGTCAGTAATCAATACAGAAGTGGTATAAAGAACAATTACTCTAGTTTGTGTGAATAAAAAGTAATACAAAATACCCATTTAAATGTTTATTGTATTCTGCGTTGATCGATGTGACACTTTAAGTTTTATCGAGTCTGGCTGATTTTTTGGAGGGTACAACAAAGGAAGAGTGTGTATTTTGACGCGCCTCTTCGCATCTTGAACTTAAAAAAAGTATGTCACAAAGATTATCACATTGATTGAAACCAAATTTCGACATTTCGTTGACGAATGTCCATTAAATAGTATTTTAATTTTTTAAGTTTTTTTCGTCCGTTCTTCTTGATAATGGATGGTTGCAAAACATCAAAATTCATCTCGTTAGATTTCTCGTAGTACAAGAAGTCAAAAGAGTTAGTTTTCATTCGAGCATATGTGAAATATGATTTTATACGAATTTTGCAGGAATTATAAAGATTTTATGCGGACGTTCTCAGGGATGATGTTCTCAGAGCAGGTAGTAGTGCGACGATAAACAGCGAACGAACAATAGATGGTAACACTTTAGTACATTCTGCTTTTCGCCATTCGTTTATGTCTGAAGAGATATAGAAATGTATCCACGATAATTAAAATATTTTCTTTCTTTTTTGATGTATTTGGCGTATCTATAAAAATTGTATATCTTCGTTTCCTTTGAGCAGAAGGTAAAAATGAACGCACTGTTGCTATTGATAAATATATTTTGTAGCTATTCCACTTTTTTGTGACGTCATTAAGAATAGCATTTACAATTCCCACTGACTCGTCTTTTCCGGATATCATGCGCAAGCCACATCAACGTGACACAAGAAGAAATGGAAATATTTGTCTTCTTTACCAGGCATCATTAAAACTCTAGTGGTAGCGAATTTTGAGACGCTTAGAATATGAGATTGAAAATATTTGAAATTGTGATATTTAAAAGTGACACGTTGAGGAAGTATCCCATTAATTTTCACAGACTTTCAATTATTTTAAAATGTTTCTTCACTTCATTTCTCATCATATCCCACATTTCCTCAAGCACTGTAATCTCACCAAATGCAAGACAAGAAACATTTGTTGATACTAATATAAACCAGAGGTTGGACTATAAAATATTGAAAGAATCTCGTTTATAGAGAAATGTATCAACGTTCTGACTTTACTTTGGCGCATTTGTAATTAACATTATCGATGAAATGCAAATATGTCAATAAAGAAGTAGCTTTCTTCTGCGTTTCTTTTCTATACTGTAAGTTCTCTTCCCTACAATCCGGTTTTTATACGTACGGAAATAGATATGTTCCAGTTTAAATAGATATTCAAACTAGAAAAAAATCCAACGGAGCTACAAATTTTTATACACCTTTACATGATCAATTCAAATGAAAAAATTCGAAAATTTCATCGATCCCACTCAGGCAAAAAATTATCAACGCTGTGGGAGTTTTTTCCGGTTGCTCATCAAGAATAGATGATCAGAAACCCAGGACCGTCTATCGAGAAAATTACACGTTACCCAAGGAAAAAGCGTTCTTCGTGTACTGGACTGGGAGTAGCTCGACGCGTAGAGTGAAATAACATAACTAAACTTTCACACCTTGCGCTAGATTCGAGCCTGCAACCTTGAGCGCAGAGGCTTACACCTGCACCACTTAACTCTATTGGGTGGGCACAGCATTTATGATGATTTTTTTTTCTAAAAACAAAGAAAAAGAAATTCAACACAGCATCTACGAAATAAATTCTGTTTTAACGTTATGTGTGATGCGTTTAATGACTTTTTTCGGTGAATTTGTACATTGCTCGGTGGAGCAAGTGGGTACGTCTGACGTCCCTTTCACATGACAGAAATGAAAATTTGCACATACCTTAAACTCATAATCTCCAATGAAATATGGAAAGTTTTCATCGATCCGACCGGTGTTAAAAATTTCAACTCTATCAGATATGTTACTTTATTTCATAAATTACATTGTCTTTTGTGTTGCCTAATGCAGAAAATTTTATGCAGAAAATTTTTTGTTAGATTACAACTTGTGTTACTGCAACTTTACTGATACAAGTTCTTTTTAAATACGTGTGAAATATCCTTTCTTGCAATGGTTAAATATCTAATTGAAATAAATCATGATTCGTCAAATTTCGTATTCTACAACCTGAAAATTCATTTTCTGGAGGATAATGGAGTCAAATGAGATTTATGAAGATGGCGGTTGCAGAAAATTGGCCTAAAAAAATTGGTCGCATCATTTGTGTATCACAAAATGTTATAAATGGAAAATGAAAAAAAATAGTTAGAAATTTTTTTTTCCAAAAACATACACTTCTGGTGTTAGCGCAGCCTGGAGATGGAAAGTTGGATAACTTCTTTAGATACCTACACTTTTTCGCATTTTTTGCACACAATCAGGGATGACGAATCAGGGATTTTTCATCTAAGGCTACGTTGCTTGACGTATCCACATTATCAGTGCCAAGACATGAATATTTGGAGCACACTAAACATCAATGTTTTTCTTATTTCCATTCCACTAATTAGCGTACATTTCATTCTATTGTGGCAGAACTCCCCTTGAGTGTACACATGTAATATAACAGAAAGTAAACCTTAAAAATCTTTCTTGGGAGTGTTTTCTATGAATGACGCGTTAAAACTGACAATCGTTGATCCATCCATAAAATGGATCAAAAGTTGTTTTTTTAAGTTTATTGTTCTATGTCACGTGTACATCGAAATACATTACGTGGCATTTACCTTTATAATTCTTAAAAATATTTGTGTCTGCTTGATTCTTCTTTGTTGTTCTTCACTCTTACGAAATACGAAATTCTGTAACCTGTCTTGTGGTTAGACAAGTGCGCTTGAAAAGATGTTCCAGTAAGATAAACCAACGCAGTCTCATTTGTTATTTGCCCTTTTTATTTTTAATTGAGTTTGTTGTGGCAAAACGAGAATCACAAACATTTAGTCCATCAATAATGAAAACTATCTGACCTGGAGGGTGGTAATGGCTGTTAGGTTAGTTTTGGCTGAATTAGAATCTTCATCTTTAACAACATCATGCCAGTTATTCATTGAACGCTTTTTTACATAACTAAGATATATGTAACAAGTTCAAAAGTAAAATAGTGACTCCTGTAATTGCTTGAATTTCAATGTTTTTCCCTTAACGAATCGTCCACTTATTCCATGCATGAACGAGTATGCTTTCTACACAATTTCAGCACTGACCTTCTAAACAATATAGCTCTGCAAAGATAGACCATATAATTACCAACAATTTTTGATACTATTTTTTATCACATTTATAATTTCTGTGATACACGTGTTAAAATCATTGGAATTTAACTTTTTCGTAATTATTTCGTTTCTGAAACCAAATTCGACCAAAAACGCCATCATAAAATGATAAAATGACCAGTTAAAAACTTTTTGCCTCTATAATTTGTTTATCGGACTTTTAGTTTCTGAGGTACAAAGGTTAATTATTTGGAACCATAATCGACCAAATAAGCTACTATAAAGAAGGTAGACCGGTTAATAACCATCATGTTTTGTGAATATCATTTCTTTATCAGATTTATAGTTTCTGAGATACATAGGTTTACATATTTGGAATTTAACTTTTTGTAAATTCTTCGTTTCCGAAACCATGCACTACCAAAAAAACCATCATAGAAAAGACAGACCAGTTAAAAAGCAACATTTTTTGTTTGAGATACATATTTTTAAATAATTGGAGTTTGACTTTTTGCAATTTTCCAGTTATTTATTACTAATTAATTACTACAAAATAACATTTATTACTATTGTCATTAAAAAATAATGATGGTTTTTCCCGCTTCACTGTGAATCTTTACATTTCTTCCTACAAATTTAATTTTTTTAAAAACTTCGTTATATTTCCTACTGCACATTTATTACTAGTCTATTACTGCAACAGGAAATAACTTACTCTTGTTAAAAAACAAATAATCTCGGTTGTTTACCTGAAAAGAGCAAATAACACGCTTATAAAATCTAAACCATTTGTCCAAACTTTGCGATTTAAAGATGTTTTTTACCTTTTTTAAATGAACAAAACAATTTAATGAACAAACCCCTTTAAATTTGATAAAGATTGATTTTTCCTTCTTAAATTCCTCACTTAAATTGAAGTATTTCAACACGACTATATTTCATAACTTTTTTCGATAATTTAAATTAAATTTAGTAGATAGACATATACTGTCGCGGACTTTTTTAAAGAACTCTCCAAGGAGAACAATATTGCCACTCATAGTTGTCATCTATCTCTAACCGTTGAGGCAGCGTAAGTGAATATGGTTGATTCCCCCCACCCAATTTCANTAGTATATGTTCATCCTGGACATCCAACTTATCTCCCAGCTAAATTTCATCACGATCGGTTTTGTGGTTTAGTCGTGATTAAGTAACAAACAGACAGACACGCTTTCGCATTACGTATTTACATATTAGTATGGATAACCTCCTGTATTCCTGCCAAATTAACCAAGGAATTTCAAATACATTTTGAAAAAAAATCACAAATTTCGAAGCATATATTATTAAATAGTTTCTAATCAAAAATAACGAAAATACAAACAATAAAATAAAGATATTGCAAAGTTATTGTGATCGCGTAAGAAAAAGAAAATGCATTGCATCATTCCTTCCATCACCCTGACTATTCTTTACAAATCATCTGGCAAACATTTATAAATATTTAAACAATTTGACTAAACAAGCACTATTACAAATTTTTAAATTGATTGTTACTTCCTGAATCAATAAAGAACATTGTCTTCAAAATTTATAAACAATTAAATCTATCGCATATCTGTCTCATTAACATATCTTAACAGGAAAATTCTGTATATCCAACACCATATAGTTCAAGTATTGACGCAGTAATAAATTTCATGATTTTTGTCAACATTTACCAATTTACAATCATGTTTTAACTTTATTGTTATCGCTCAATAAATAATAAAAATTATTTGCTCATCGCATTCCATCACATTGAATATACTTTACAAATCATCATCGGACAGACATTTATAATTATTTTAAAAATTTGTCGGTGCAAGAACTATAATAATATTTTTATTTTGTAACAACGAAATCTTCAATCAACACAGAACATTGTTTCAATATATTATAAACAACTGAACCCATTGCAAAACAGAACATTAACTTAGATTTACAGGAAAATGGTATATTTTCAACACAGCATAACACAAGTATTGACGCAGTAACAAATTTCATAATTCTTGTCAAGACCTACTAATAAATATTATTTGAATTAATTATACTTTAATCTTATTATAATTGCAAAATAAATTTTAAAAAACATTTGCTCATCATATTGCGTCAAATATTCTTTACAAATAAGCATCTGAGCAACATATATAATTATTTACACAATTAGACTAAGCAAGACCCATAATAATATATTTATTAGTGACTATTAACTCCTCAGTCAATAAAGAACATTGTTTTAATAATTTATAAACTATTGAACCTATTGCATAACTGCCACATTAACTTAGCTCTGGAGGAAAACTGTATATTTTGAATACCGCAAAGTACAAGTATTGACGGAGTAATAAATTTCATATTTCTTGTCAAAATTTAGATACATATATAGTTTTTAAATTAATCATATTTTATTTTTATTGTGATTGCATAATAAGTAAAAAAAATCTTTACTTATATCATTGCGTCACGTTGAATTTCCTACATTACAAATTATCATCTTACAAACATTTATAATTTTTTTTAATGGCTAAACGAGAACTTGTATAATATTGTTATTAAGTGATCGTTATCACCTTAATCAATGCAAAACATTGCTTATTTTATTAATTAACAATTAATCCTATTGCATAACAGCTAATTTAATTTAGATTTACAGGAAAGTTTGTGTATTTTAAAAACTGTATTGCACAAGTACAGAAACATATAAATTTCAAATATCTTTAAATGGGGCTTTAGTGTTCGCCAATATCAAAGTAATTAGAGCACTAATTTCAAAATTCTTGTAAACATTTACCGAAATGTAAAATTTAATTTAGATATCATGCAAAGTTATTGTTTTCGCGTAATACAAAAAAATTCATTTACTTACATAAATTTATTATTATTTATTACCTTACTGGTGGACGGAATTTTTGTTTATTTTGGGAGTAAATCAAAATTTTCGCGTTCTTCAGCAGTCAGAGTTGTCTGTAGCACTGACATCGGGTTTCTTGCAGAGAATCTGTTTAAATAGTCTGTTAATGCTAAAAAATGATGGGTTGAGGAGGATGCAAAAAAAACAGTAGTTTTGCGGCGCATGCAATTTGGAGACCAATGATTCCCCTGAGACTGCGCTAAAGAAGGTAATAGAATAACGGAATCAAAAATTCATTAATATGGTTTTCATTTTTTAATGTAAAATTTACTTAAAGAAGTACGTGCGTGTTTGTATTTTTTTAAACAGAAAGGACCTTTACATTAATAATTTGTATGATTTCTTCCCTAGTATTTCGTGCTCTTGTATTGGAACCATACAAATATGTTAGCTAAGCAGAATCTGGATACACAGACATGAAACTGGTTATTATATATAATTTTCCTCTAAAGCTAAGTTAATGTGGCAGTTATGCAATAGGTTCAATTGTTTATTATATATTAAAACAATGTTCTCTACTGAGTGAGAAATTAATAGTCACTATTAGATTTGTTATTATAGCTTTTGCTTAGTCAAATTGTTTAAATTATATATTGTTTATAAATGATTACATTAGTAATGAATTTTTATATTGTAATTAATTATTAATTGATGAGAAACAGTTACTCACGTGTGTGTTTTTAGTTCGTGCTCCAATGGTTTTGCCTGCCTCGGAGAGCTGTGTTAGTTGCTCTTTCATGGTAAGCAACCGCAATTATTTGTTTATCAACAATAGTGAGTAATTTCTTTTTGCAGTAATAAATTAGTAATAAATATGTGGTAATAAATGCATCAAAAAAGTTTAGAAAATTTTTCAATTCGATTTTGAGTTTTTTAATGACCCGTTTATTTGTTTAATGACAATAGTAACAAATGTAATTTTACGGTAATGAATTAGTAATAAATGAGTAAAAAATTCCCCCATGTGAGTTTTGTAAATGTACTCTAAATGTTGTTCTAGCTTCACAGAGCTAATTATTTACTCTCCTATCGTATCCGAGAACAACGGCATCTCAAATCGTAGCTTATCAAGTTAAAATATTTTCTTACGAAAACAGCTTGAATACAACTAGGTATTGCACTAGGAATTCAATCGATAACCCATTCGTCAGGAAGACGAATGTGAAGGTTAATTCTGCAGGAGAATTTATAAAAATTTGGTAATTTAGAAAGATATATCGTAAAGATTGTGATATTTAGCACTTTCTTCAATGATAAATTCACCCAGAATAGAGTTGGGAATTGATGTTAAATATAGGAAACAGAATAATGGCGCTATCGTAAAGTATATCTTCAATAGTTGTTGAGAAATCCACGCAAACGTTAGTTTATGCTATATTCGAAACATTGATATGGAAAGATATATTAAACAGGTAAGACATGGAAACAAGATAAATTTTCAAACCGTAGGTTTTCACCAGAAATTGATCGTTTCTAGGCAGTCAAACAGAAGTGAACTTAAACACACTAAATTATCTCTGTACTTGTCTTTCTTTCAGGAGTCCATATTTGCCAGGTTTAATGGGCTGTAGTCAGTAGCAATGGGAGTCGCGCTTCACAAGACTTCCCCTTCACACACGCTTCTGTCGAGTACTAGTTCTAACAGACCTATCAAAATATACATTGTTCCTTGCATCAAACTGGATAGTTATTGGTTTTTTTAATGTTTTATTCGTGGGAAACCCTGAAGGGTAATTTTAGAAAAAAATCTAAATTTTTCGGTTTTTATCTCTTTCTGGTACTTCTGGAAATCCACCGAGGTCCAAATAATAAATTCATGATCTGACTTGGACCACATAAAACTTTTCAGAAAATGAAATAGAACACACACTTCAGACAAATTGTTTATTTAAGTCCTTCATAAAAATCACAGCACTACGTTGCTTTATTGTAATGCACGTTTATTGAAATAAAAGTTTTGAGTGGAATGTTTTATGAGATTAGGGACATGTACACGTTTGCTGCAAATACGTATTATGTTTTCAAGAAATTTTTGAACTTGTAGTCAAGGTACCCGAAGAAGAGAATGTGCACGGTCACAACGTAGTGCTGTGATTGTCATGTAGGGTATTAGTAAACAACACGTCTGAAGTTGACGAAGTGCGTGTTTTATTTAACAGATCAATACAGACAATATATTCCTCTTCATTTATAAAAAATCATAACTACCCTATTTTATGCAAGTGAACCCTGACCCCACCCCATTGGTATGCAATTCGACTGTATTTTGAGAATGGGTGATTAAATTGCATTAAGTAAAACAATGAATTACTTCATGTAATTAATAGAAAAAGTATGGATTATTATGGATTATTTGACAATCAATTAAAGATTTCCATTCCATTATTTGGTTAGATTATTATATATTTCAAAAATTGATTTGTTTCGTCATTCATATGCCAACTTTCTTAATTGCTTTGATTATTCAAAATTTTTGTGAATAAATAATTAATTGTCATCAGGATTATGAATACATGAAAAATAGTGTGTAATGTTTCTGGGCATAGAAATTCCTCGCCGGGTTTCGTCACGCCGCCCAAAGTGCAGGTGAAATGGTAATCAAAGTACCAACGTTTCGATATCTAGAAGTTACATTTCTATAACCCGATGCCTTAATTTTAACAGAGTAGGTCTCGTTACTGCGTAGTTCACCCCACAAAACACTTAAAATTTAAATTTAGAAAGTTTAAAGGCGAATTCCGGAAAACCCGTTTGGAGATCCACACGGATCCCCTGGAACAAACGTGTGTGAAATTTAAAAGGGGCGGTAAAGTGTATATCCTTGGTAAACAATGAAGAAACGTTTATGATTAAATAAAAAATATTTAAATCGATTTTGGAAAATATTTCTTGGTGATGCACTTGGGCCCATCCTGGAAAATGCGCTTCGTAGGGTTCCTGCGCTTCGCGGCTTTCTCTAACATACATTTATAAATTAATTTTAAAATATGGTGCTCGAGGTTCGAAAAAATCTCTGTTATCTTCTTGGACGTCTCCTGTAGAACCTGTATGGAACATTTCAAAGGTTTTGGCAAATCTCTTTGCTCTAGGCGCCAGAAAAACAGACACAGAAACTCTTTGTTTTATAAATTTGTGTAGATTTGTAGATTTATATAATATTTTGTGATTGGTCACAAAACGGAAAGAATCATCTTTAATTTAAAAAAGTATCATTTTCAGATTGTTTCATTAATTATTTGTACGTTGCACATGAAATGGAGGCATCATTTTCTTAGTAAACATTTCTGGGACAAACATATCCTATTTTAGTTTTAATGTTTGATTTTATTAGGCTTAAGCCAAATATGAATTGGAAAGATATTAGTACATCTAGGTGCACCCACATTTTCGAGTCACCTCTTTTCAGTAATGTGGTAACTGATATTTAAAGCTTATATTTAACTTATATATTAAGTTAGATAATATTCTTATCTTAGATTAACTAGAACGAGCATGATTCGTTCACCATAGAATGATCCTGAAAACATTGCTTTACGTAGGAATACATTCAGAACAAATTGTGTCAACTTTTGATCCTCTAACGAGAAAATTCGAAAAATCAAGGAAAAAATGATTGCATATATAGTAAAAGAATTTATTTGTTGTTGGTGGAATTGTCGCGCTTTGTAACACGCAAAATAGAAAGGCATAAGTGTAAGTCAGGGGTGGTCAACCCAAATGACTATGTGAATGCATCATAACTCCGCGGGTCGCATATAAAATTATATATCCCCATATTAGATTTAGACCCACTATAGATCTTTTTGGAGTGAAAAATTGAAACATAATGAGTTATTATTACTGTGTTTACTATTATTCTTACATGTGAACATAGATAATATAATAATAATGATACTAAACGCCCATTGTAAAGAAATATATAACACTAAAAATAAAATATAAAAAATATATAAATATAAATGAAATAAGAAAAAAGTGAAATCATTAAAAATATTTATTTTACTAGTGCGATATTTGTTTCTCCTCTCTTTCACTTAGCTTTTGCAAATCGATCTCAATTTGGGTATTTGCACATCGTAATTGGTGTTGCAGGTTAGCGTCCGTTATGTTTGAGCGTGTTTTGTGTTTGGTCAGTTTCATTTTCGAAGAAAACGATTCGCAGGTGTAAGTTGAACCAAAAGCGCTAACAACTTTTTGTGCCAGATTTCTCAAATTGGAAAATTTCTCTTTTGTGACGTAAGTGTTATAAAAATCTATTTTTGATTCTGATGTTTCAAAAATGTGTTTTAATTCAATATTGCACTGTAAGTCAACCAGTTCCATTTGGAGATATTCTGGGGCCAACTCTATTTCAACATGAAAGGGAGATGAATATATTTTAAAAATTTTGTTGTATTTGTCTAACTCTAAATTACTGAATCGGCTTTCAAAAACAGCTGTAAGCTTTCTTATTTCTTTTGCATATTTGATGTAATTGTTACATTTTGATTTCTTAAATTCTTTCGAAAATGGAAAGTGGTGAGAGTTATTACTTTTCAATTGCGATTCAAATAACCACAATTTCTTCTGAAATGCTTTGATGAGATTAAATGTATCGATTGTAAGGTTATCTTGTCCATACAATGATATATTTAATTGATTGAGTTTTTCGACAATATCCACTAAAAAGCATAAATCCAATAACTACTCATCATTTCTGGTAGGTCTTTGCTTGTCATTCATAAACAAGTCAATTTCTTCTCGTAACTCATAAAACCGCTGTAAACATCTTCCACGACTTAACCATCTGACTTGACTGAAGTATACAACGTCACCATATTCAGAATCTAATCTTTCAGGAACTCCTTAAATTGTCGATGCGGAAGTGCATGTGATCGAATGTAGTTCACTGTTTTTATAACTACTTGCATAACATGATCCATCGATAATACTTGGGCACATAAATTTTGTTGATGAATCAAACAGTGGATTATAATTAAATCCTCTCTTTTGGAGCGGTTACTAGTTTTGTTGTTGGATTCTATTCCAGAAAGTTTTTCCAAATCCAAGTTCTTTTCGCATGAACAGTTTTCAATAGCATGGAAAATATCTTCTCTTGTTGTTGTACCTTTTAAACTTTTCAAATTTAATATTTCTTCAGTTATTTGAAATGATTAATTTACTCCACGAAGGAACACTACAAGCTGAGCTGAGTCTGAAATGTCTGTGCTTTCGTCAAATGCCAAGGAAAAATATTGAATTATATCGAATTCTGTCGTGCAGTTTTAAGATAATTTCATTTGAAATGTCATTAATTCGACGACACACTGTTTGCCGAGATAGGCTTAGGTTCGAAAACAGTTTGCTTTTATCAGGCAAAATATCCATCACAACAACTTCCAAACATTCTTTCACCATCCGAAAATTTTTATTTTTTTTGCAATCAAAAATGAAACAGAATAGCTTGCCTTAACAATATTGGAAGGTTGCTGGCATGCTGCATCAAACATTTTTTGTTGAGCCTTTAATTGCGATTTAAACTCCTTGATCTTCGATTGTTTCACATCTTTATCGAACTTCAAATAATCCTTATGTTTTGTTTCGTAATGCCTCTTAACATTATATTCCTTAAATACAGCAACGACCTCTCGGCAAATTAAACACAATAATTTTGTATTTTGAACTTTGAAGAAGTACTTTTCTTCCCATTCCTCGCTATACTTTCTATATTCTGCAATCAAAAGAGATTCCCGGATAATGCTCCGAAGGTTGAGGTCCTGTAAAACGCCAATTTTCAAAAAAACTGTCGTCTAATTTCTTTACGAATTTGTCACCGATTACAGCTTTGTGGTCACTTCTTTCCTAATCATTAATGTTACTTCTTCGTTCCTTCAGCTTAACGTTCAAGAACAAGTCCATCACTCATAACTTTTGGTCCACGAGTACACAGATCTCACTGAGAATGATTGCTAATGAAGTTTCGGGGTGCGTTGTTCCATAACGAAATCCCCTTCAAAATAAATAAGTCAAAAATCAGGAAAAGGATGAGTTTTATTCTTATTAAATGTGAGCGAAAACTGAATGCTCGTAGAAAGAAAAACATATAACATATAACGTGGAAAAATATTTTCGTGCCAACAACAGCAGGGCACGTCAAACCGTCTGCAATTCCTGAAAATACAATGTTTTTGCAGTTGTCTGCAACACTCACGAATTTGAGTTGTAGAAAATCTTCAAGTTTCACTTCACAAAGTTCAATCAGTATGTTCATACGCTGCAGTACTGGCACTTAGTCGTTTGACTGATCTGAGCTCGGATGGCGAGGGATTTCGTCTCGGTTATCCGTGAGCTGGTCGTCGATAAACGTTTGATGCAGAGGTCTACTCAGTAGGAGCTCTCTAGTCAGAATGAATTCTAGCTGTGATCAACAAAATAATTTCACCTTCTGATTCGCCGAGAGAATCCTTTGTCGCCGTTCTGGAACCTTCCTAACAGCGTTCGTATTTCTTGTCAATATAACATCATTTCATGTCTAGGAACGGTACACATGTGTCGTCCTTTGGAGTAAACAAGTTCGTTTTTCTTGCGTTCGATATCTTTGAACACAGAATGACTTCCGTGTAATAACATGTAATATTTATGCAAGTAAGTAATAATATGCATGGAGTGATAGTATGTATCATTAGGTGCGAGTGATAATATGTAATATATAGCAGTTCTGAGTGATAATATGCTGCTACAAAGGTAACTTTGCCAGTGAAAATCGTATCACAGCAAAAATTTTACAATATGCGTGATATCCAACAACAGTGTCGATTTTGAATTACGGTTACAGAAAAACGAACCTAAGGGTATGATTCCTCTGGTCGCATGTTTAGTTCATAGACGCCACTATCATCACTAATTATAGTGCTACATGTGTACGGAGATTATTATGTGGATTATAGTCCTACATACTAAAATGCACCGACTACAATATATATCTTCATACTTCGTTCACAATATCACAAAATTAAAGGTGTTTCATTAATAAATAATACGTATCCAAGTATTTACCCTTGTGGCACATGGCTTTATTTTCTATCGCATGTATCTTCGTACAGTCAAGTACACCTGAATTCATGGTCTTCATTTCTTCGAATTTCATTAAATTTTTATTTTAAATTGTTATTACAAAATAATTTCAAGTTGTGAATTCTTTGCAAACGATACCTTTTGAAAACTTAAAAATAAAACAATTTTATTTCCTTGTTTTATTATTTAACAATAATTCACGTTAATTTCAATACATTTACTTTTTCCTTTTACAGCAGTTGTTCAACCATTTATCCCAATCAGGGGTGGCATCAAGTTATCCTCGATAGAAGAAAGACATAAGTTTAGCGTCTTTAGGACCAGGCGGGAAATTCTATTAACGCTACGTTTAATATAATGAGCTATGGGAGGGAAAGCACATGATCTCAGGTTACATACAGTTTAAAATCTCCAGGATGCGTATGCAACAAACAGCTCTCAATCGCCGAGCGGGTGGTATTCGAGCAGAATTACTTTTGTATATTATTTGTACTCTTATTTCGACTTGCAGTTTTTATTCCTTAACAGTTACACTTCATTTTCAATTTCCTCAAATGTGATTATTGTTTACAATGATTTCTAAGTTATTAGTGAGAGTCATATTTATATTTACTCGCATTTGTCAATACATTATGTTAGCGTTCTTTCTTTCATCAAGAAATAATTTCGTTCTCGGTTATAATGCAGTACATCACTCATTTTCATGAAGCAAAAAAGTAAAGTTCGTAACAAGTGATGATTTTGTTGCGTGTTATTTATTCTGTGAAATAAATACTACTATAAATTCTGAGAAAACGCATGGCACAAACTTCGATACAGTGATTTAAGTCGTGCGTTGAATTTCCCACACGATATCTGTAGCTCCTTCGCTACGGAAATGTCGTAACTTCATTTGTGTATCCTAAGCCAGCTCATATGTTTTCATAGTCAAACATATCCATTGTTTCAACTTCCATGTACTTTGCATGCTGTTGAACTGTTAAGGATTTTGAAGACAAAGAATAAGTTTACTAAAATTGATGTTTATTTACAGAGAAGAAAATCACTCGTAAGGTATTTAAACCCGTTATGTTAAATAATATCGTTAACGCATATACCGAAGCAGTAATTTTCGTTGTAATGGACAGTACAAGGAAATTAGAAATCGATTGGAAGAGTTTTAGACATGTTTGCCACATTATGTGGGAAGACGCACCTACGTATTTCCGAGGAGAGGAGTGCTGTTATCGTGATTAAAATGAAGAAAGATGCAAGTAAGCCAATTATTTGTTTCAATGGGAAGAGGATACGGATAGTGACAATATTATAATACTTGGAGATACAAATAAATAATAGACAAACATTTCTGAATCGTGTTGAGTACATCAGAAAAAAGATTAAGGCAGTTTATCATGCCTTACTAAATGTAGGGATAAGTAGAAACAATATGAATGTACGGAAACTATGGCAGTTATTGAGAAAGCTATTTTCCCAATAATTGGACACTGTGCAAGTGCACGGAAATTGTAAATAGACATATCAAACGGACGCTCATGAGTATACAAATCCTTTGTATAATTCGGTGGGGAGGCTGCTAACATAGTGTCTCAACACATGCTCTAAATGTAACACTAGGCATTTTTCCAGTGCATAAGCTTGCAAAAAGATACAAAATTATGAAATTGGAAAGTTTGATCCTTGACGGGAAAAAAAGAGGTAACAAAGATAGATTGTGGAGTAAACCTCTGACTTCGAAATTGTTACTATGGTAGCAGATATAACAGATATACCTGTGTTAGGGTATAAAAAAAGGATTTAAAAGACTTTGAGAAATTTACATAAAATGTGACTTTCGTTGAGAAACACAAGAAGTGGTTTACACCAAACAGAAGTATGCTTGAGCTTATAACTGGTCATGGAAATATGAATGCTCATCTTCACAAATGGAAATTGTGTTTAGCAAAGCATGTGTGGTTGGTGGTGTGGATGTAAATGTAGAACATATACATTTGAAATGTTCATACAATGATGCTGAACGGGGAAAACTAATACATATTTTTAAAATCAACGCGAGTTTCGGTATTAATAATTGGGAAATACTTATTGAATATCAAGAATGTTTCGAAGAAACAAAGTAAACCTCTACTAAAATTATTAGTATATGAAAAGAAATAAAAGAAGAGGTACAGAGAATTAAAAAAATGATCAAAGAACATCACCAAAGACTAGACCTAAATTAAATAAGATATAGAAATAAGTTATACAATCCGGTAATGACCTAGAGTTACGAATCCGGAGCAAAGATTGCGAGAAAATAAAAAAAAGTAGTAATAATAAGTTCTGATGATTCATAGTCTGTATTCTCCATGTTGAGTACCTTGTCAACACAACATTACTATGAAAGACTATCACTAGTGTATGGTCTTCAACACGTTCTACTTAAGTCTGAATACAAAACTAGAGGTGCAAAATTATTGCACATACTTTCTCATGTAGTACGTTTCTCCGTCTGAAGCATAGAGCGAGAAAAAATTCTGCAGTGAATGGATTCAAAAATTCAGTCGTTGGATTTTAAAGGTTAGCTACGTAGACGATAAAATCTATTTCTAATGATATAAAAATTATTGAGATATTATCCACGTGAATTCAAATCAAAATCACTCTTCATTTTCCTATTTAATTTTTAAATTAAGTCAAAAAGAAAATTCATTGCAATTTAGAATTTTAATTTCTGTCGAGTGTAAATAAATCGAATTTCCAATCATCTGTGTTGAAGAAATTATACTGTCTGTTTTCCACTATTTTCTCCTGTAATATGTACCGATTTTTATACTTCGTGCTTCCTATAATTTAAAATATTATATTCAATTAAAATTTTCTAATAACGCTGCAAAAAGAATCAAAATAATTAATCATAGAAATATGCTACATAAGACATAAATGAATTAATTTCAATAATCAATCATCCAAGACATCAAAAATTCCATTGCCTTCTACATATTATCCAAAACACCATTTGCGTGAAAATCTAAAATCATCTGCTTACTGTCGTGAGGGGGAAAAGAACTTGCTATGCTCCAGGAGATGAACCCCACATTTGTCGTGGGGAGGGGTGTTGTTCTATCCGTGTATGCGCACTAGGAAGGGCATTTAATCTACTCCCTTCTTCTTATTGGCTTAGAGAAGAATGGCAGGGAGCGTATTAAATAGGTATTGTCCAGTCATGGCAACAACAGTTTATTGCAATTATACGTAATCTTACACAGTGAAACCAGAGCGTCGCTCACAAGCTCCTACTCAATCGGTGATCCGCACTAGTGACTCATTCCGTGCTTCCATCTCAACGGAGTAATCAGAAGGTTGCAGCAAGTACAACGATACGGGGGTGGATAGGACAGTGGTCAGTGAGAAGAGGGTAGTTGCTGGGAACCGTGAAGTCGGCCAACAGCGGGCAGTGAAGGAGGGTTGCCGGGACCTAGTGGTCGTGCCAGCGACGGGAAATGATTCGTGGTTGCCGGGACCTATTGGTCGGGCCAGCAACTGGAAATGACGAGTTACTGCCGGGACCTGAGAGGTCGGGCCAGCAACTGGAAATATGGACGATTGCCAGAACCTGGAGGTCGAGCCAGCGATAGGAAAGAAGGGTGATTGCCGGGACCGGGAGGTCGACTCAGCAACGAGTAAGGAAGGAAGAACGTCTTCCAGAGACTAGCGCGAGAGTGACAGTCGTTCCTCATCGATCGCTATATCGCTGAGTCACTAGTCTGGCATGGCGCGTCATACACTTGGTAACGCGGGTGCCCACTGGCTGCATCTACGTGACATTAGGAATGAAACAATACCCACCACTATTGACAAATAATACCCTATTTTACCTTCCCGATAATTGCAACCTCAACAATCAGCAAAAAGCGTCAGTCGAAACACCTGATACGTAAACTTCCTCAGCACACAGATAAAATTCCCGAGACCATCGGACGTAAAGTTATTATGTAAACACGTCATATCTAGTTCACTACACACTTTGCACACCCGTGATTCGAAACATTCAAACATTGAAATTTGAAAGTAAAATAAATATTCAGAATATTATTTCAAAGGATAAAATGACACTTCAGTCTTAAAAATATCGTAATAGTGTTATGTAAATGTAATTTCCTATTAGCCAGAAATTGATGCATTTTCGTATTTGCGCTGCGTTTGCTGTCCTCTATGTACTTTATCATTATCATATCTTTCATTTCAGTTTACGAAAAGTGTATTCAACGTCTACTTGTTTCATTTACTCTGCTAAATACAATTCGAGCTTCTTGAAGCAGTAAACTAATGTGTAACTGTAGCAGACAGAAATTATATTAATGCGTCTATACTAAACTTTCATACGAAATATCGCTAATACGAATGTGTTGCATACTAATTGTACTGTAAGTGCAGAAAATTTAAGCAAAATCGTTGGAGTCGAAATTGAGGAACATTCGAAAGAGAACTTGCTTTTAATGTGAAGTACCCTTTGGTTAAAAGCAAAAAAATGGAGCGCGAGCATCGACAAGTAAATTCTACCGTAAATACGAAATGAGAATTAAATTGATTCGTCCATTTACTCAGAATCGCTGCGCAGAGACAGACGTTATTACAAAAACCACATATTCTGAATCACTAATAACCAAAACGGATATTTTCGATTTTTTTCACGATTACAATTGCAATTATGAGAAAGTATTACTACGTATATGAAAAACTAAATAATACCTCCAAAAGTCCCCTCTCAATATTTAAGTAATTTGAACATTGGTGGAAGTAACAGCAAACTAGTGGGACAAAACCATACTTTATCATTACTCCGTCTTCGGCTTAAAAAGGAAAAACTTCTACGGAGAAGGGTCATTTCTTGTACAATAGCTCGACTACTCCAACAGCTCCACGACACTAATCTCACTACACCAGCCGTTAAACCGTTAAACAATTCCACCGCTGGACATTTCCAACCGCTGAAATAATCCTTTCGTTGGATTTTTTCCAACCGCTGGTCTATATCAATTGATGACCTAATCCAAATCGCTGGACTAGTCCAACCATAGAACTATCCCAACCGCTGGACTATTCCAACCGCTGGACAATTCCAACCACTGGGCTAATACCACAGCTGGACTAATCAAACCGCTGGACAAATCGAACTGCTCGAGTACACGGAAGTGCATGGAAAATATCACCAAAATAAGAACGTTTTCTGGCAAGTAATAATGGATTAAGAGGGAAACATAGGAAAACGGTAAGAAGCATTAGGGACCAGGATAACAACTTAAGAACAGGGCAGACTGAGATATTGGAATCATGGAGGAAATGTTATGAGAACATCTTTAGAATCAAAACCACGGTTGAGCAGGAAGTTATGAGTGAGAGTCACGATATTTGTTCACCACTGGGAAAAGAGAATGTGGAGGAAGGCAATTCAAACCTGGTGAGTGAGAGACACAAGGGAGGAGGAGCAGAAGAAGAGATCTCAGTAACACAGAGAAAAGTGGAAGATGCCATGAAAAGAATCCAAATTGGAATAGTCTCAGGCCCAGATGGAATAACCCCAGAAATGATCAAGTATATTGGTAAGAAAAAAAATGAATGGACAACAGATTTATGTCAACAAGTGTCAAAAGAGGGAACAATGCCTCGAGATTAGGAAGACAACATAATAGTACCTATATAAAAAAAGAAGGAAGTGTGCGAAATGTGAGAATTATAGAGCTACTATCATGCATGAGCAAGGTCTATTCAAGAATATTGGAAGGCAAATTGAGGAACGTAGTAGAAGAGGACTTAGAAGAGAAGCAGGGGGTCTTACACCTTTTAGACAAACACAGGATCATACCATGATATATATGAATTTAACTATCATATGTCTAAAGATGAATCACGCACCACTATCAGGTTAATTGATTTCAATAAAACACCATAAAAATATAATTAATTTGCCGCAGGTCTATTCTCATCTCAGGGTGTATTATATTTGACCATGTATTCGGGCATAAGTAAGCCCCACATACAAAGTTCCTTATTAATTAGGAAACGCTCATGAAATAAAATTCTGACTTAATTAATCTTATAATTAAACATTCACGCCATGCACCCACAGAAAGCATAACCCCCAAAAATTCACATGTGTTACATACAATGAGATCATTCCTACTTCTCTTACACAAAGATAGTCCTTACCTATAACTTAATAAAACAGAGAGGATTTAATTATATTAATCGAAACATTTTGACAGACGCTATTTATGAAGGCCTTGGTAAAACGTATATAATAGAACAAATGTCCTGAGCCTAGGCCGTTGCATTCTTTTCTTTCGCAGCACTTTTTTTAAGAGTTAGCGCGGCCACTTGAAAATGTTCACCAACTGGAAAGCCCCAGTTTAAGCGGATTACCTTCGTGATGGGATGATCATTCTAAAGGCATCTGGCAGATGAGACCCTCGTTGGAGTCCAGCAGGTTGAAGTGCACCCCCTGTTCAGCAGTAGTAACAGCCTTCATCAGCGATCTGCGTCAATGGGCGATGACGTGCTGACACTGTCCTCGTTCTCCCCCGAATCAAAAGTTGTTCACCGACTGACTGCGCACTGTGCGACTATGGTGAATAACACTTCTCACCATAATCAACGAAATGTCAAATTTCCGCGAAACTCGATCTTAAGTTTTTCAGAATTCTCGAGCTAAATCTTTGAATCTCCGGAAGTAACATGGAGATTGTGGATTTCAAAAATGCATCAGAAAAATCTAAATAAGCGTCGGATATTTAGAAATTCCGACGACGCTGCTGAATTTCTTAGCATATGTCTTAAAATAACCACCAACTTGTAGTGCTCGAAAAAATCTCCGAATTCAAAATAAAATCTCCAAAAATACTGTCTCAAAATCACCGAAAAAGCGTGTCTAAAAATCTCCGAAAACATCTCTGAAAAAGTCGTCTAAAAATCTCCGACAAAATGTCTGAAAAGTGGTCTAAAAATCTCCGACAAAAAAAGAGTTCTAAAAAGTGGTCTCGAGCCCCCTCGGTTCTCTATTTTATCTCTTCTGTTCCCACTCCGTACCCTCGAAAATTCTCTCACGTGACTTAATTTGAAAAACCATGTGACTGTTTCTAACCAGTCACCATGATATTTCCCATCCTTCGTCAATGTTATGACTGGTTAAACTCTCCATTACCGGTTCCTATTTTCTACCAATCCACTTGCTCCGTTCCATAAAAATTTCCCCACTTCAACATTTCTTCCTGACTCCACCGGCTTCTTCCTAATTTTGAATCCAACGTCTTTTCAAGAACAAAATATCAAGCTCTTGAAAGTTCCAGAACCTTTCGACCGTTGATCATTGTCTTCAAATCGTCCCTTCCTTTCCCATCTGCGCCACCCACAGCCAGATGTGTATAANCATAAACAATCGTCCAGCCCCTTCTTGACAAGTGCGCCAAACGTATTCGCACCCACGTCTGCCGTTGTATACCTCCGAACCATTCTTTCCCTTTAAACTTTTAAAAGGAGGCTTCTTTTTCCCCATCCCCGAAACATGTGCTCCCTTGTTCAGGTCATTTAATTCCCACAGCTATGGTATTAGCATCTCACCATTTTCCGTTGAATTTTATTTAATGACGCCGACGCTCGCGTCTTAGGAATTTTCCTCTCTCATCCCACTTTCAAACGAAACCCGTGCGTCATTTTTCCACCACCCATGTTCTCCGAACTCCCGTCTTTGGGACATATTTTATTCTTTCTAATTTTGTTTTTATATTATTATTAATCAAGAATTATTAGATTCTTTATATATATATATATATATATATATATATCTGTCTCTTATACACATCTTGTATAGTGACGGCGTGTCACTTGTGAGCATCTGAGCTCGACTGGTCTGAGCGTGCACGGCACGTCAGCATCTGGTCTCTGCTCGTCAGAATCTGAACTGAGCTGATGTGGGTTGAACGTTGCTCTATGTATAGTGAAAGCACAGTGTGTCTATCTTGNGTCATCAAAAGCATGTATAAGAACGTCAATGCAACTGTGAAATTAGACGGTCAATATAGTGAGAAACTTAAAATGAACAAAATGGCGAAATTAAGAGACTCCCTAAGCTCACCATTATTTATTATATTTATAAATAAAGTAATTAATCAGACTAAGACACGTACCAAAAAATATAAAGTGGGGAAATGTAAT
Source organism: Laupala kohalensis (assembly GCA_002313205.1). NCBI lineage: Eukaryota > Metazoa > Arthropoda > Insecta > Orthoptera > Trigonidiidae > Laupala > Laupala kohalensis. The sequence goes on from NNCF01126498.1 coordinate 37,217, forward strand.
TTGAGGTCCCTACGGAGTCAGTCGTTGGTATATGCCGATGATATATTACTCATCGCCAGAAGCCCAGAGGAATTGCAGGAAATGGTTCAAGAATGGGGATATGCACTGGAAGATAGGGAGATGAAGATAAATATAGGTAAGAGCAAGATAATGTGCATAGGTAAAGAAAGAATGAAATGATGATTAACTGAAGAGGTGAATAATTGGAGCAGGTAATTGACTATTAGTACTTGGGTAACATCACATCGCAAGACGGAAGATATGAAGATGAAATAAACAAAGTTAAGAAGGCACATTTGGTCTTATTTCCTATAATTAAAAATTATTACGCTTAAAAGTTAACACTAAAATTAAGCTACACATATATAACTCAGTATATATACCAACTTTTATATACGGAATGGAAAGCATACCCAGTAACACCAAGATACAATGCAGAATAACAGCAACAGAAATGAAGTTTCTGTGTAAAATAGTGGACAAAACAAGAAGAGATAAAATAAGAAATAATACCATCAGAGATGAACTTAAAACTGCACCACTCATAAAAACCATAGAAAATAATGCGCTAAAATGGTTTTAACATGTGTATAGAGAGAAAGAAGATAGAAAACCGAAACAAATTCTGGAAGCAAGACCGGAAGGGTAAAGAACTCATGGACGGCCCAGAGGAACCTGGGAAGTTTATATTACAGATTGATGCCATAAGAATAGAACTACAGTCCGAGAAGTACAGAGCAAGGCACAGAATAAGGAGGAGTATGTCCAATAGCTAACCAGACACTGAAAGGTATAAGGGAAAGGTGAAGAAGAAGAAGAGAAGAAGACTACTACCATTGCAGGATTAATCTAATCGCTGGACTATTCCAACCACTGGATTAATCCAATCGCTGGATTATTCCAACCGCTGGACTACTCCAATCGCTGGACTTCACCTTCGGAACATAAAGTATTAACAGGAGGGGTAACTCGGGCAGTTGCGTGAGTCCACCTTGTGGGGCACTGGTTTCGTTTTACCCGTATTGACGTCTACGGGGAGTTCCTCTAACTACTTTTCTATTAGTTACAGTAAATCTCCAACAGAGAGAGTTACGAGTTACTGTTGCAGGAAATTTTGTAATCAGTTCTATTATTTGTTATCAGAAACAATCAAATACATACTCCAAAAATTACAGCCAAGATATATGATACTATGTCTTGATACCAAGGCGCCGTAAAGTCTTTTAGGAGATAAATGCATAAATAAGAGGGGTTTAATCTGAAAATTTCTATTAGGTACAGGACTAATAGTATTGGTGTAAAATCTTTCTACGGTAGAAAAAGAACATCAGTGTATCAGTGACATAGATGTAACGTTAATTAATAAATGGAAACAACTAGAAATACAAACAGGACTGGAAAATAGTGACAGGACTACCGAGTGGTCATAAAGGCAAACATATCTGTATACAGGAAAAAAACGAAAGTAACGCAATAAACATAAATATTAATTTCTCAAAAATAGACTTGCAGAATTTAAAATAACGTTTAAAAATAGTTAGAGAGGAGGTACAAAAGCAAATTTATCAAACAGAGGGAACAATAGATGACAAAAAAGAAGTATTTCAAATTAAACTACTGCAGGCATGTATGAAATGCAGAAAGGTTAATGAAAGACGAGGAAGGACGGTAAAATGGTGGACACCACATTTGAAAAAGTTGAAACTAGTGGTGCAAAATTATTGCACATACTTTATCATAAACGTTTCTCCATCTGCAGCATAGAATAAGAAAAAATTTGATATTGAAATGGTCATTTCTGGCGTGGTCCTCTATATTTTGGTCGTCTTTCAGTGCTCTATTCATGCTCAAAGTCGCTAGATGAATTTATTACTGTCTTTTATTTGAAATTTGACTGTAAAACAAATATTCAGAATATTATTTCAAAACATATAGCGACATATCAGTCTTATAAGTATCGTAAAAGAGTTAGGTTAATGTAATTTCGTTGTAAATTGAAATTGATTATTTTCGTTTCTGCAGTGCGTTTGCTATTTTATCATCATATATATCTTTCATCTCAGTTTACGAAAAATGTATTCTACTTCTGCTTTGTCTATGTTCACCGCTACATATTATTCAAGCTTCTTAGAACAGAAAACTAATGTATAAGTGCAGCAGACAGAAATTATTTTACTGCGTCTATACCGAACTTTTAAGCGGAATACCACTAATGCAGATTTAAGCAAAATGCAGAAAATTTAAGCAAAATCGTTGGAGTCGTTTTTGAGAAACATTCAAAAGAGTACTTTGACCTTAATGAGAAGTACCCTTTGTGTTAAAGAAAAAAAATAGAGCACGTGCATCGACAAAAAGAAAATTCTACCATCAATACGAAATGCAAATTAAATTGATTTATCCGTTTGCTTAGAATCGCTGTGCACAGACGGACAGACGGACGGACGTTATGCCAAAAATAACATTTTCAGAATCAGGGATCGCCAAAACGGATATTTCCGTCGAAATATCGCTTAGTATATTTATATTTATATCGCTTATATCGAAAGTAAAAAGGGGACTTGTTTCTAGATATTTCTATGTAAAACGTGTTTTAAAGCATGCATTAGTTCTTTTTAATACTTAAAACAAATTCCTCACGCATAGATCCATATTTGCGTAGAATCACCCTCAAATATCCACGTAAAGTAAATTATATAATATGGGCTGTAATGGATAAAACCTCTGAAGGGAAGATTTTTAATAAATTATCAAGAAATTTTTAGTGTACTCGATGCAGAAAACTATCACATACGTCACAAATTTAACATATAAAATCTCAGTATGAAATTTGCCTTGCCTTTCCAAACAATTCCGACAGTTATTCAACGAAAACTGTCACAAAACTAAAGAACATGTCGAACAAAGATCGTTTTTCCACGTACAATACTTCAATATAAAGGGTATAATTGATGATAATACATTATGATACATGAAGTACTGTTATAATGACTATTTGTAACGTATACAGAATAGATAACATTATTAAAAGTTTCATTAATGTGGTCGATTAGCGCTCGGCACCTTCATACTACCTTCATGAACTTGTTAAAAGGAAACGAAACGATTTTGTATTTGTTGATTAATTTTCATGTTAATTTATATCTTGGTTTCTTAGTGAAAGTTCCTGACAGGAAAGTTTGAATGGTTGTGAAACATTTCCAAGAGAGATAAGGGGAAAAGTCTATAAGCGATAATTTAATAGCGCCAACTGCGAAAAAAAATGGAAAGTTTTCCGCATCTAAAGTGCGTTCCGATATAAATTTTATTACTCCTATGTGTTGTTAATTTTAAGATTGACTAATGAAACCGACACGTTTTCCATATAAATGTTGTGGATATATAGGACTTCGTCTGATTCGTCTGATCAGATCACCGAGAACTAACTAGAGCAAATGGACGACAGACAAGGATACAGAGCTAACAATTTAAACAGATTACGCGTAGAGAGCCTTCGCGTGTCTATTCGTAATCCTCTTTCTCCTGTCTTCTCCACAGCGTTGAAAAGGTAACTTCCGTGTATAAGCTTAAGCAAAACACAAGCCAGAACGGTTTAAACGTTTTGAACGTATTTCATTCAAAAGAGTACTAATTTAAAGTAGAATGGTTACCTGAGATGCTGGTCGAAGAACCAGCCATTTGTGATTTCCCTAAAATATTCATGAAAATACTTATATTAATACGTATTATTTGTTTCCTTGAGTATACTACCTTATATAAAGAAATGTTTGTTACAATTTACATTATCGATTTGAAGTTTAGAGTTTGAAGTTTGTGATTACTTTTGAACACGATGAAGTTGGTAGCAGTGAATTATATTTGTTCAACTTAGGCTTCTGGTTTTGATATTGAAAAAAATCAGATAAAATGAAATATACTTTGTTAAAAAAGCAGCTGCAAACTGCATATGCCCACGTGTGGGGTAATAAACTAATTTACTCTCCGGAGACAAGCAAGGAACCATCCCATGAATTCCGATCAAGGGTCCATGGGCAGTGGCGGATTTAATATTTACAAAAGAAATTCTTTAATAAATACCTACTGTTATCCATTTATTATTCAAAATAAATTGTAGATATTAGTGCACAAAAATTCGAGATTAATAAAACAAAAGTATTAATGAAATTTCCGCCCAAGGAAAATCCACCACTACCTGGAGGAAAACCGGAGTAAAACCCGGTTCGGGATGGCTCTACAGAGATAATGTACACAACCGTGCCAAGGTTGCGTAGTTAGAAATAAACTATTAATAAACAAAGGGAGCAAAATCAACATGCACGAAAAAGGAATTTAATCAATATTCAGAGTACAATAACAATGGCGTGATAAAGTATAAGAGATATTAACATCACTTACATCACCCGAAGTCATGTGGAAAACAATTTTTATTAGAAAATGGAAACTCTCATTAACTTCATTTATTAAAATCTCTCAATTCTTTAACATTATAAAAACAACAGAACATTAAAAAGCTTTTAACCGAGAAAAATAAACTGACGAGACTCAAATTTTTCGTGATAATGGACGTCATCCCACTCTTTGGGCTAACACCCGAACGAAACCAGCAAACAACGTTGATATCAAGGTTAATATGTAAATGTAACTGTTAACCAACCTTTTTTGAAATAATTGATGTGATGAAATGACGCTCGCTTCCATATAGAGTTTTTTTCTGTATTATTTTCTTCACACTCCCCAAAATTTGTAAATTTTCTGCATCAATAGATTCTTCATTTAATTTGTGGCAATTTCGATAAGAACTGTATTGATGTAATCCAGATTCCTGCTGCGTTAGTTCGAAATATTTGACGCTGCTAAGGCTATTCCATAATATTATAAGTAACGTTAAATAGTTGCTATTCAAATTAGGTTTAGGGAGGTTTCCTTATCTCAGTCTTTAAGCCAATACGATCAGCACAATTGAAACGTTTGGCTGTAAAACATGGTCACCAACAACAATTTTTTAAAAATACATCATCGTATCAGAAGTATTATTCAATTTTTATTAAATTAATGGAATAGTTCAATAAGTCGTGTATTTATATAAAGGAATAGTTCAATATGTTGTATAGGTTTGACGCGCGTGCTTTAACATATTACGGCAACCTAAGTTAAAATTATTTAAAATTTAAGTTTAGAGAATTATAACAAACTAGAATATTCAATTCAAACGAATTCAAATGATTTGTATCTTCTTAATGCGTTAAATATTTTTGCTAATGTACGGAATAGCGAAACTGAGATGGGCAAAATTAACCGACCCGAAAGAAACCGACTGAAAAATTTTCTATTTTCGTCGGGTCGGTTTCAGGTTGTGAAGTCGGTTAAAAATCTAACACGAAACCGATCGGTTCACTAATCGGGTCATTGAAACTACGTCTTTTTAGATGTTAACTGAAACGATGTCACATTCTCTACATCGAAACAGCTTTCGTCTTTATCTTCCTTATTCCAGTCTTCGTATTGTAACAAGGAAATAATCAAACCATTTCAAAACCAAAACAACACAGTTAAATTCTCGAAAATAACATACACGTGGAAAAATATATAACCTGTCGTAATCTTAAGTTAATGTTATCCNCAGATGTTAACTGAAACGATGTCACATTCTCTACATCGAAACAGCTTTCGTCTTTATCTTCCTTATTCCAGTCTTCGTATTGTAACAAGGAAATAATCAAACCATTTCAAAACCAAAACAACACAGTTAAATTCTCGAAAATAACATACACGTGGAAAAATATATAACCTGTCGTAATCTTAAGTTAATGTTATCCGTTAACTACATAATATTTTTATGTTAAGTTATTTAATCAAATAGACAAGGATTCTCTTGTCACTCAAACACTCTATGCTTTGTTGTAACATAGCTATAGTAGTATGTGTAGTATACATAGTTTAGGTAAGGTAGGCTGGATAAATAAATATAACTAATTTTTCAGCAACCCATATGAAAAACAAGTTATTTTCCCTCTTGAAAACTTTTGAAAAAAAATAAATAAATGTTAAGTTGCGAAAGCAAATTATTGAAAGTTTTACCTAAAATCTAAAAACGTTTCCAGTGTTTCATGGTTGAATAGTGTTTGATTTCTCAGATATTGATAATTAGATATTCAATAAAGTAATTCGAAACTTGCTTTTTGCACATGGGCTACTCATTATGGTACTACTTCATCACCTGATGTGCTCAGAGGAGCGAACTGTATGAGTATAACTACAGATTCAAGTACAGTTATTAATTTTTGTATAAACGATAAGTAACATTTACATCAATTAAACAAAATAATCCGTTGTCAGGTATTGTTAAATATTTTTATTCTGATGTGATGATCTATTGCCTAACCTCATAGCTGAGGAGGTTTTATTAATGCATCGCATTAATTTTGAGATCTTGTAATGGATGAAGCAGAAGCGGTTTTAAGCACCTGCGGGCCCGCACCACTAAGGGTACCCGCACCACAAAAATTCTAACAATTAGCAAATTAATAAAACTATTTCAAATTTCATTGGCAGTACAGATGACCGAAGAACCGCATTGTTTTGTTTTCACATAATACTACAACGTCATGACTCATTACACTCACGTTGATAGTATAGGTTTATAGAATGAAGGTCATCGGGTGGGAAGGGTGCACGCACCACAGCCAAGACAGAGTTCATGTTGCCACTTTAACGCTCAAGTAAAATTAGGTAAGATTTTGCTGTTGTTTTGTTCACTTTTTATCGTGAAGGCTTATTAGCAAACAGGTACGTTTGCTTAAAATTACAATTCCTATTATTTAAGATTGGAATAGCTAATATTTACAAATTGTAAAAGAAAAACATGTACTGGTACTTAATTTGCTATGCTTTTCTAAATATATTATTAAAATCTATGTCAATAAACTGTTTTGAAAAGTTCAAAGATTTTCAACTTTATTATTTGTTACGCAATTCTTCTGATACTGTGCAATACAATTTCTCGTAGTAAAATATCGGAAACATTTGTATGTTTGTCTTAAGAATTTTAAACAAATTAGTGCTTTAAAATGTATTCAAGGTTTATGTTTTTAAAAAATTCAGGGGTCTCCTCCGACCCCCGTTGACCTGGGCGGTATTCCATACCCCCCCCCCACCTATCAAGGTTCTAAATCCGGTGCTGGGTTGAAGGACAACAGTACGTAATACAGTGTTACTAATGGTTACTAGAGATATATTAGCTATTACAGTATCAAGTGCTTCTTCTGAGTCTGCGTTTGAAATGCTCGATACGGATTTGATCGATACAATCTATTGATACAGTTCTTGTTTGCACCCACAGTTGGTTAATAGTTGAATTATCTCAACTCGATAGGTTATGTCCGAATAAAGAACTAATAATAAAAGTTGGAAAAGATTTCGCGCTTGAAACAGACATTCATATAAAAAATAGTTATTTTTTCATCATTCATTTTTTTCATTATTAAAATATCTTATTTATTTGATACTGTTTCAATTACTTTTGACGGTGAAGTTGGTCGAAGTCCACCTACGTAAATTCTTTCTGTATTATTTTATTAATTTATTTGTTTACTTTGTTTTCGTTTAAACAATAACATGCAAGTAATATGTATCTTTTTGAGTGAAAAATGAATGATTTTCATTTTCATTTAATTTTGTTCATATTTAATACAATCAATTAACACAATTTTATACACAATCAAACATTAACTATTTACATTAATTTTGGTTTTCATTTATATTTTATTAAATGAGATTAAATTTCTATTCATGTTCTCTTTAGTTTCGATATTTTAGTTTCTTCATATGTAAATGAAAGTGTTCAATGATATATTTTACGAGGAATTTAGAAAAGTTCTTCAAAATATCTATAAACATGTGCAAAAAAAAATTATATTGAATTTAAAAGCAAATAATTTATATTTAAAGAAAACAATGATACTAAAAGAAATTCACGAGTTTGTAATTATACCCCAAGTACTAAAACTTTATTTTAATAAAAATATTGAGTAGGAAACGGGTCTAATATATATCCAAACCATATTTTCAATAAATATTTATTCATATAGCATCTAGATTTACAACATAATACATTTGGAGAACAATATTTACTAAAGAAAAAGGTATATGCTCTATTAATTTAAACTAACAGTTTCCGTAGCAATAAAATAGCAATCGCATCGCCCAAATTTTACTACGCTCCATAAACACATATTCTCCGTCTACAGAGTAACAGGAGGCCGTCTGATCAGATAAGGTATTTCAAACCTTTCTTCTTTTAGTCGTAGATGAAAGAAATAATTTCAACCAGGAATACCTAGAATTTGCGCAGGTGATTTACACTTTCGCTTTACTTGAACGCAAGGGCTACTTCATTTGAAGGTCAAAGTATACTTTTGAAAAATATTCAAAAACTGTTCCAACTATTTTATTTTTCTTAAATATACTGCATTCATAGTGTAATTAGTATATGTTTAATTCGCATTATCGGTAAAGTTTGGAATAGATGCAGTGAAATAATTTCCACTCACATCGCGTACTTTTTGGTTTACCATTGGTGAGAATCCAAAGTGTGTTTGTAGATATGTCATTTTAATGTTTTTTTTAAGGAGAATAGAAGATAGTGTGCATTTCTTATTGTATTTGGAATCTTCCACCCACACGAACGTCATTAGTAGCGAATTCACATCCAATGACGGTGTATCATTTCGCGGCGTTTTTAAGTGTGCACTACTTCATTTGCTGAACTTTCTTGTTACATTTTGCTTAGCTCCGTTTTTTATTTTTCCATTATTTTAATGGTAATGAGTGATACCATTTTGTTTATTTTTAACTATTGTTTTGAGTTCAGTGCTATATCA
>NNCF01126498.1:46408-75538 GCA_002313205.1 Laupala kohalensis
TTTTTTAGGTTGCACGATTACTACCAAATTGTTATATCGTGGATAAATATGTCACTAGAAGATGTAATTTATTTGTTCCTTAAGTAGTTTTATATCATTTATAACTAGAGAATTAAACTTTTGTGTTATTAGATCATATTTGAGACAAACGTTTTCTATATTTATTTAATTCCTTTTCACATATATGAAAAACTTAAGAGAATCGCAAATTATGTGAAATTACTTTCGACAATACACATTACTTGCAGGCAATGAGATTTGATTTCTTTATTTCACTGTATAAATATAAGAAATTATAGGAATATTTATCAGTAATTTGTGATTCGAATTATACCAATTCCATACGATATCTTGCAATTATATTCAAATTCTGTTAAAAACTATATTTTATCACAGTATTACGCAAACGATTTTTACAGAAACTCTAATATCTTTTACATTGCCTATGAAGACCTTGCGAGACAACAAATCTCGAGATGTCGTTTAAATATAGAGAATGGTAAAGTTTATTGAAGTCAAGAATATACACAATATTTTTGTTATAGAAGTCCAAAATGTGTATAATAAAAAATACAAAATATTTCTTTAATAGCCATGTAATGAAACATTTTATCTCGTTACGATTTACCAGCGGTACTATTAGTCTTCCAAATATGGGCGCCGTTTCAAATAGACCTACGATTGGTCGAACGAAACTTCACCTGTCGAAGGGGAAGCAGGAGGAGAGAGGCACACCTAACAGATCCAAAACTGGTCAGAGCGTGGGAATTAGAAAAATAAATGGGCCCTTTTTTGTTATCAGTGGTGTACTAACTAACAAACTAACTGACTGGTGATGTTAAAAAAGAGCTTGTAAAAAACGTTTAATTAAAAAATCAATAAAAATTGAAAATATCTCTGCAGCTAAAAAAGCTACAAATCATTCAAAAGATAAACCCAATGTCATGACTTATATTAGTGAAAACCGCTTTTCAATATTTTTATTTGTTCCGGAGATATTTCAGGTTTTTGCTTGAACTGACTCATTGTGTATATAAAAATACATTTCGGGAGCAATAAATCATAATTACAAAAATTATAGGCCTGGAATGAAATAACTCCTATAATATCTAAAGAAATAAGCAGTTTTTTACACATTCTTATCTAAAAATGTACAAAAACTAAATAAATTTAATTATCATTAATTTAATATCGTTTTAATTTTTCTTGATCACATTACCTTAAATATATTTCCGGCAATATCCGCACAATTCTCATAAAAACTCTACGTAGAACTAAACAAAATGAAAATGCTTTTCCCATATGATATTTTGTTTGATGATCTCTGCGTATGGGAGCATATCAGTGAATCACACGAATAGATCAGCCTTATGTTGCCTTGAATTCGATACGTTCGGATTATAATGTGAGGACATTACATGACGCTAGTCGTAATCTTAATCTCTTCACGATTTCCCGTAGATTTTCCTGTTTCAGTACAGGGTTCCTCTATCCGTACTGGACCATCAACAGCTGGCCATACTTCTTCCAAAACACTTCCGTCATGCGGAACCAAAAGAAACCGACTACATTTCGTCAAATTGCTCATGTTTACAGTAATGACGTGATATTACATATTTCGTTCAACTCTGAATATGGCGGAAACATTTAACCAGAAAATATGTTTGCCAGATAGTTACACATTATTCTCTTTTACCAAATTATTTCATTCGTTTATTTTGATTTTCTGCTTTGATAGTTTATTTTCGTGTTTTATATTTTTCTATAGAACTGTTTTAATGTATATATAGTTATCTTGTTTTCATTTTGTTGCCAAGATAAAATTAATTTATGTGTGTATGTCTAACAATCACTTGGTGCAGCTGTCGAAACGTCGTGAGCTTTAATAAAAATGTTATCTACATAAAATGTTCGAAATATTTAAATTTAAATACATATTCAGTAAATTTAAATCTCTTTACGTTTTCTCACCATTAGATTTCTAGGAATAATAAAGGGAGCATGTCGCTCACAAATAAGTCTGTCTATTACACCTTTTGAAATATTCTCCTATAATTTCCTGAATTATCAACTGCAGATTTGGCAGGTTGGTGGGTGATAAGATTGGGTCGCACAAGACAGGTTGCTGATTGTCTTGGAAAAACATATTTTTTCCATTCTAATACATGACCTCCTATAACAGATAACTATACCATTTGCAAACAAAAATGGCAGGTGACAGAATAGCACACTTCCCCGAACTTGGCCAGCCCTCCACACCTAATGCGCACAGTTTTTTAGTTTTCTCAAAACAAAACTTTTGGCACTTGACGAGTCTCTGAAATAATCGATTCAACTTATGAATAATTGAGTACTGAAAACTAAGATACAATCATTTTACTATTTAAATTAAAACAATGTTCATGAAAATAGACTGTCAATTTCAATATTGACACTTTGTTGCCGTGTCCGGTAATGGTTGAAAAATTTCAATTTCATTAGTTTTCGTTTCAATTATTTTCTTAATTGCCGGGTTAGACCAGTAACCTAAAGAGATTTTCTTTCTTGAATTAAATTTTTAAACGCGTGTCAGTTCTTTATATCATTTCTACCAATTAATTACATCAGAATTGAAAAATATGTGTTTTAGAGACTTTCTCCGTTGATAATGCGCAAAATAAAATTGTTATTAAAATTAGTCCCGTTAGGGTTAAAATGTTATTAGTCATTTTGATAGATCAAAGATATTTTTTCACCATTTTATTATTTATTTTCCATGATATATAACAGAGGCACAAAATCATATATAAAATGAACGATTGAAGGCCAATTTCATCAATATTGAAGTATAATACCTACAGAAGGGAAAATGTACTAATCCACATATAAAACTATTATGCACACACCTATTTGAATACATTTCGAAATTATTACTTTGGACGCTAATTAATATCTTAATTTTATGCAAACATAATACAATACATGTAAAGATTTTGTATAGTTACTACATATTTGGTTTAACCCACTCACAAGTATTTCTCCCCGGTACTTTGTGATGTTTTTACTTTATTAGGTATCTGATAAAAATATGTGTGTTTTATCAGATGTTTTTAAAGTGTTTCTTCCATTGTCTGTCTGTTCGTCTTGTAGCAATTAGACCTCTAGCTCATGAAATATTATAAACATCGCAATAATTAGTAGTACTTCGCGTTTGAAAAATTAGTCTTGTATTCTTTGACATGTGCAAAACGCACAGTAGGAGGGGCGCTTAGAAAAAGCATATGATAAAGACCTTCGCTGAGTCAATGTGGATTTTGCGTCGCGCAGCCGATTGCTGACAGCCTTAGAAAAGATTTTTTTTTCTTCATTCTAATAAATGACCACCTACAATAGATGCAAATGTTGCATTTTTCATTTAACGTGTTATTACAATTTTGATGTTATTTAAGCAATCTGAATACGATTACAAAGGAAATAAATATATACACTATAAAATTGGGACAATATTAAGAGTTTAGGTCAGATTATTTCTTCCATTTACGGTTGATCTCATTTTTTTAATTTTATCATGATTATATAGTACTTAGACTCATTTTATTCCCAATTTAATATTGATGACCGACTGAGCTCGATGAAATGTTCTAAGCTGTCACTCGCCCCTTTAGTTCGCAAATAGCATAATACAAATTCTCACCAAAAGATTTCTCTCGAAGACAAAAGATATTTGAATCCTAAATTTGCCAAAGCATTACTAGATTGTGATGCACAAGTCGGTTGATATTAGAGAAGCTTTGCTACACATTCCAAAGAGTCAAATATTACAGTTTTTAATAAGATAATATTTTCCTTAAATTGTTCTGCATATTAACAGAGGAAATTTTTCACTACGAAGAATAGTTAAAATAATTCATATATCTAGGGGTGTCAGTTTTGGAGATAACTTCAAATTGTATGATTCAATATAAAATTTGTTTATACTACCGTTATTCCAAAAATATTCTTCAGTACTGTGGGTTATATATACGTAAGAGAAAAGCGAGAATCGAATGATGGGTTGGCAGGGGCGTAGTCAGGTTGTGGGACAGGAGGGGGGCAAGGTCTTGATCTTTTGCTAAAACATCACTTTCCTTACCACCAACAAGACATTTAAAATTACAACACCACCATTATAAGATAAATTATCACGCAGAATATAAATTTTTTTTACAGTCTTAGAGTTATTATTTGGGATAACTCAGAAGATACATCACGGCAGTAAGTGCCCTGAAACGGGACACCAACCCCTATCAAAGATTTAAGAGTTCGTGAAATCCACCAGATATTTGTCAACAATCGTGTATTACTGATGGCAATTTGACAAAATGCTGAAGTAGTGGCGATATTGCCTCCTGTACTTTATTTTCAATAATATACTATGAATCAATAAGATGTAAGTTAGATTTGCATGTGAATTTATTGAACAAACGTGTGATTTACGCCAAGAAATGTTGAGTGACATTGATGCCAATTTTTTTCTTTGGCTTCTATTCAAGGAGTGGACAATTGCCCCTCCCTGTCCCCCTTCTTGGCTACGCCCATGCGAGTAGGTGTAAATGACTGAGATCAGTGGTCGCAACAGGAGAGAAATATTTGATGGTCCACAGAAAAATCTGGACATTAATTGCTATTTTCGACCTTCTACTGAAGAAACAACAGTTGTATGTTACGACATAAAATTGTATTGTTCATTTTCTTCGAATTATTTCTTTAAAAAGAGTATCAACGGAAGCACAAGATATTAGCGAAGGCACGACCAATGTAAACCAGTACAGCTCATCATGTTAGGAGAGCTAAATTCAGAAAATCTATCAGTTGAAACAGCTAATATACTGTAGCAGCAGAGGATTTTTTCCCCCGTAATTGTTGTGACACGATGTATTTTATCTTCACAAATAAAGGAGTTACATTTCGCGTACTTTTCTAGTAAGACGCATTAAAAGTTTTACAAAGACCCACAACTCAGAACCAACGTTATGTAGCCGGAGAGATACTTCTCATGCCAAAGATAGTGCGCGCTTCCTGTGTGCAGAGTTCAGCGGCTGATTTATAACTTATTTTGCTCCCCACTCCAATCCTTCATTCCTCATTATGACACATAAGGTTTGCGTCAACACGGACATGCTACATCATCCCAGCTACTTTTTCTGGACAGTAAGCTACCTCATAACATAGGAAAGGAAACTAGGAAGAGGTAATGAAATTGAAATGGAAGGTCACCCTTTAATCTGCAATTATCTTTCAGTGGAAAATCACTGAATTGAGTGTATTGACGCATCATTGGAACGAAGAGTTACAGTGTTGTCCAATAATAACGAAAAGCGGATTGCTCGTATTTCTCTTGCCCCGAGTCTTCGCTACTGGAATCGCCGGCGAACAGCTCGAGCGCCTTTCTGAGGCGTGGGACGAGGAACTGTGCGACCAAGCAGTCACTGACGTCGCGAGCCGCAACTTCGCTCCAACCCAGAAGAAAACGAACACTGGAAAAGATGCCAGAAAATATATGGCCGTCTGGGGTTTAAAAATAATATGCGTCTTAATCGACTCCATGTCATTAACTAAATCTACCAAATAAGGTGCTGAGTTATTATCTACTTTTTCCCGTTAAGAACAAAATTTATTGAACAATTTTCATGTACACTGAAACTCAAATCAAATTAAAAAATATAATTTAATAATATTTTCCGTATTCTAAACACTGTCATTGTACGGAATTAATAATTTGCTTCTTTTAATCTCTTTCATGCATGGCACTTCTTTAGCACACTTCAATGTAGTGCACCAAGAGGTGTGTGCAATGTTCTTTTCAACTCCTTCAACTTCATTTTTCATCACACGTCTCTGAGTGCTGAGTTATAGATAAAATGATATTTGCAACTGCAGCTTTAGTACAAGATTCATTTCGACATAATATATGATTGAATGACTCGCAATTTCTTGCCATAACCCCCTACTCTTAGACACATTGGAGATGATAGCAAAGTCAGTTTTGGCAAAGAAATTTGTTTCGATGACTGCAATTGCGAACATCATTTACTTCAAGAATTACGAACGTGTCGGTCACCAGTCAACCACATAAAAATTTATGTCACAGTTTAAAGGTGTTCTGAATGCATTTTAATTTAAAGTGGTTATTCTAACGTTAATTGAATCGATTTTTTTCAAAAACGCGTCTTGCGCCAAAAAATTCGAAAATGAGTTAGATACGGAATATTATTCATTGGAGGTAGGCGCATCGTTTAGTACAGAAATCAACCGAACATCATTGCCATGAGGCAGTTAAAATTGCGGGAGAATATTGCGTTTACTGCAGTAACCGGTCAAGTGATGTCGCTTAGCAGGTTTCTGCGCTCAACCGTTGGGATTGTTGGGACTGTTTCCTCAGTACCGTTGTCAGTCTGTTATTGTATTCACTCAGTCACGTTCATCACTCTTACAGAACAAATTATTTGTTTTGCTTAGCAGTAAAGTTGATTATATTAGTTGTTATTTTTATGTTAGTAAAGTTTAAAAGGGGTGTGTGTATATGATGTTGAGCGAATCATTCTGTGTATGATACGTCGTCAGTCATTTCAAGTTAAGTAGAGGAAGAACCTGCGCTTAAAATACGACGTGAGGATTCGTAAAAACGTAATAAAATTCGTAAAGCAAGAGTAAAAGGTGAGGTCTCTGTCAAATATATAAATTATTTAGTTCCTCAGAGAACCAAGGCAATAGGAATAACTTGTGAGTGTCCTAACAAATGTCATTCAGGAATAAATCAAAGTATTATAGATGAGAGATTTGAAAAAGCCACTACCATACCATGTCGGATATGAAGAGTACTATTTTTGAATGGTCTACCACAGATACGATAAGTATGACAGATACAATACCACAGATAAGTATTATCCAATAGTAAGTTGTACTTAGCGTTTGAAACGTCAGCCTTGTATTATTTGATATGTCCAAAACGCAACAGTAGGAGGGGCGCTTAAAAAAAGCATATGATAAAGACCTTCGCCGAGTCAATGTGGATCTTGCGTCGCGCAGCCGACGCAGTCTCGCACCCCGCCTCGCTCCCTCCACAACCCTTCACAGCCTTTCGAGCTCCACCACGACGTACCAGAGACCACCCCTCTGTTTAGCCCCCACTCTCCAAGGAGGACACCACTTCCCTCTATATAAACCGATCTGCCTCACTTGTCCACCAGTCGCTGTATTTTCTTCCTGTATCCGGGGTTCTTGACAAGTAAGTTGTTGCATGGCTTGCGAGTACTTAGTGTATTTGGGGCTACGTTCGCAAAATTAGAAAACCTTTCTTTGAATTTCAGATGATTTATTCGAAAACAATTTTTTTTAAACTGCGCTCATGTACTGTAGATATTGTACTACTGCTATGAAGCCTTATGTCAAATTCTTAGATTATAATCAAAATATCCACTGATCCATGAAAATGCAATTTATTTAGTATTTTTAGCCGAAAGCCGTTTTATGCGACTGGTTTTTGTCATGATACTAGCAACTTGTCTCTAAACAAGAAACATTTTACCACCTATCATTCTTTTAATTTTAATTGTATCTCCAAATATTGTTTTTTATGGAACGTGTTCAACGAAGGTATTAATATAGCTATTAAAATTATTTAATTAATATTCCGGAAACTCTCATTTATTAGCCTATATTTGTGAATAATCTGAAAATTCTTTCATACGAATATTCTGGAAATGCCTAAAGCGTTGTTGCACATCGGAGGTTAGTGGGATGTATCATAGACATTACTACAGAAAATATTACTCATTATCACTGCGTTTAATAACTTCTTGAATATTTTTAAGTGTTTAAAGGGAAATAAGTCTGTTCATTCATCCGTTTTTTCGTGATATCTTCGCAACAATCAATCTATAATATTCATGCCTTAGGTGTAAATTTACAAATCTGTTGAATAAAAGAAGTTGAATTTCAACTCTGGTACACTTCCTAATTTATTATTTCTACCCAATGCAGTAAAGGTTTCATCCACCACTTGATGCTGAGGTGAAAAGTCAAATTAAATTTATCAGTATGAGATTACTGATCATTAAAATGTTTTCATATAGTGACTTTCATGAATACTGTAAACTTCCTGTCTGAAACGATATGATTAACGAAAATTATTTCTTAAGTAAACAATTTACTTTTAAGTCTTACACTCAATATTTTAATTTAAAATATAAATGTGAAGAAATAATATTAAATTCCTCCATGTATCTGCCAAATTCAACCAAGCTTTTGAGTTTAACTCTTTAGTTAGTTGTAAAGTTTTCTATGTCTTAATATAAATTGAGTTTCTTCGCATCTTCTCAAGACAGAAGTACACAAATCGAAACAGACTTTTCGAAAGTGATACACCGCATTGGTGACAGGAATAATCCCTTGGAATACTTACAATGCAACAGCTCATGGTAATACGGCAAACAAACGCGCTAGTGGCTTGAAACTGTTTTCGTGTTTCAAGGGAACGTGTGAAAACAGTTGGGAGATTTTACAAGTCCAGATGAAATCAGAGAAAGCCTGATTTCGGCAACCAAATACTTGTTTTGCATTTGTATTGTAACACATGATGTCATATTTCAAACGTAATTGTTTGACTTCCCACGCGATTGGTCGTATTAAACTAAAATGCGAAATATTCAATTATTTTGAATTAGTATAGAAAAAATGGATGTATCCTCGCATTTTGTATCATGTCACAACGTTATTTATTGCGGAGTGGTAATTCAACTCTCAAATGACGCTTGAGAAATTAGAGGACGTACATACAGTAAACCTACATAGTTTAGGAAACTTAATGGGACAAAGTTTACTTAAAAATATTTCATATTTCAAGCATCATGTTTAATGTTATTGGAACGAGTGATCAACAAACAAAATATATAACATTCAAAACAAGTTGTGTAAATGTCGAAGAACATATCACACGAATTGTCCAGTAAATAACTCTTTAATATTCACAACATATTTGCAATATTTCTGCAATAATTTAAAGACTTGATAATAATATGTATTTGTTAAATTACTTTTTTGTATTCTATTAAATGAAAAGTTTTTGATCTTCTTTAGATATTATAACGAATAGCTAACTATTTTTATTATTTTAGGGGGTGGGGGGAGAGAGCCATGATTTTGCCTTGTGCCGTAGAAATGATAAATTCATCACTGCCTTAGAACCCTTGATTGGATGGTCCCTTGTTGGCTTAATGAGCATGTATTAGTTATTGTCTTCCCCGTGGTCATATGCTTGTAACAGCTTTTTCGACAATATTTATTTTTATTATTATTAAATTACAGTAAAATTGTATGATTTATGGAACTACGAATTCGTTGGATAACATTATTTTGTGAAATTTTTCTTCTTGTGAGCAACAATAACTATGCCTACAATATCCGTATCATAGCGTATCAAGAGAGTACTTTACGGTAACGTTTTTAGATGGTTCTAAAACCATTAACTTGAAAGCTGAAATTTTCAAAGACGTCCCTAAGCAAGAAATTTGCCTCCAATAAAATATTATTTTCTCGTGGATAAAATGTTATATGTTTTGATTTTTAGTAATTAAACTAAAAGAAAGTATCAAAAACCATTTTTAAAACACTTGATCGTTTTCGCAGTGGAATTACTAACAATTTTAGATGAACACATCTTTCAGTTTACTCTGTTTACGGTTAATTTCCACGTACGTTTTGCGCTCAACCTGTAAGCATTGAAAGTAAACTTACGTACGCGGTGTAATCCACAAGACGTGTTCACCTATTAGCATGATCATATAATTTTGGTGTATTATTTTCCTCAAACTCCAAAACAAGTGTTCTGCTAATCTACGCTGTGGAGTACGTTTTGAAGGCAATATTCTACATAAATAAACATTCTGAATAATTATACACTATTCTAAAATATTCATGTGTATTGTCTACAAGAGGAAACATAATAAAATTGTTTTCACAGTGTAATTATAAAATATAAATGACAAACAACAACTGAGTCTTGTTATATACGATTCTCTCAATAGTATCCCCATCAAGTAACCAATGTGTGACGAGACGTTGCTTGAAATCCGTAGTCTAAGACTACCTCTCAAGTATCAAAAATGACATTTTGAATCGTAAAATTATTTTATGAGGAGTTCTTTAATTTCTTCTGAATATTTTTACGAATGAAAAATTTATGGACTAGAGATATTAATCTCATTTTAATTGGTCTACATGGAACTTCTGAATTTGAACTTTCTATTTCCAGTTTCTTTGCGCAAATATGAGTGTGGAAGCATTAAAAAGGACTTTATAGAACGGGAATATTCAATCTCAATATAACATTAATTTTTGGCATGCTAAATAAGTTATTTTTTTCTAATAAACGAGAAAATATCGGTCTAATAGTCCTCTTTAATAATTGAATGCAGTTTTTATTCGGAGAGTTTGTCCTTAATATTAGATTATACATATTCTGTATATTAATTCATAAGTTAATATACATATTATGTTAATCTCGCTAACTTTCATTCCATTAATGTTGACGACAAATAGCTGGTATCATTTGTATATCACTCCTTGCTCGCAAATGTTGACAAAATTTGCGAATCGAAGTGTGTGAGACTAAGTCAACAAAGTTTTTCAATTTATTCCTTCAACATCATCTCACCAGTAGCAATTACACCAATTTTTATCAGTTAATTAGAGAATATTTTGCTAATCATATTGAAAGAGCATATGTTTATCATTAGATTAAAAAACATTAACATTATTCATATCCTTAAACAATATTTCACTTGAAGAAATTTCACAATATAAGCAGACAGCGACAGAAATCCAGAGAATAGGTTCATGAATCGAAATTTTTCGCGATCTTAAAGGGTAGAGGGTCAATAATTTTAATAATAATAATAAACCCCTTCCACTTCTTCGAAAAACCATCATTTATATATCGTTGGCATATGCAATCGCACAAATATTATATTTACTTATTTTACGTAATATATCATTAATTATTACATTCCACAAAAGCGGTGAACAACACGTACCCTGAGGATAATCCTAGTACGGTTTCATTGTTAACTCTCCTCCCAACCTTAGTATTGTATACTGGACTTGAAAGAATGACGTGACCAAATCTATCAATTGCCTTGTCTCACCCATGTTTTCAAAAGTTTTAAGATTTATCCCCATCGAACCTTGCGCCTTGCACATCAATAAAAATTGTCAAAACTGTATTTCTCTTGTAGTACGTTCCTCCAATGTATCCACCAGCGCGAATATGGCGTCTTCCGTGCACTTGTCCTTTCGAAATCAGTACTGCTGTTTGTAAAGTCTTCCATGTTTCTCCCTTCTTTAAATTTGCCCCCCATCCATTTGTCCAGTATCTTCCCTAGCGTTGGACAAACGGTCTGTATAATCTCGCGTCTCTACCTTCTCTCTGCTAGAAAAAAAATTAATTCCCCAATTTTACACTCCTTCGGGATATACCCACTTTCGATACTCATATTATACAGACACAATATGTATTGTGTATTTCATTATTTCATGCGATAACTGGTCACAGTCCGGATATTTCCCATTCCCCACTTCGTTCACTTGTCCTTATCTCGGCTTGTATCATTTTTGGACGTCATATTTTGCTTTGGTTTTTGTCCATGTGGTAACCCATATAGTAATCTGGTAATATCGCATCCATCAGTGTTTCTCCCAGCTCTTTCCACTTGCGCGTTGTTTCCCCATTTGCCTTTCTGATACCATACCATCTGTTTCTTCATTTTATTGTTATTTATTCAGTATGGGATCCCCCAGCAAATGTTTGTAAACATTCTTCCGTAAAGTCGATCCAGTATTTCCTTTTTCTTTCTTTTACCATTATTTTAACTTTTGTTTTATCTTTGACCTCTTAAAAGCATCCGTTGTGTCTCGACCTTATAGTCTCGTAAATATTTGTACGTTTCCGTTTTGCATACTTTTAGGTCTTGTGTTTATCATCTACGACCACGTACGCTTCCTTTCGGCTTTAGTGTTGCGTGCGTGTCGTGAGTTGGTAGTTTTTTTTCCGTTACTGACCTCAAAGACATGAATTTCCTTTCCCCACATCTATCTCCCAGTGCGTTCTTTTCGTAGTGAATCTGAACACCTTAGAAATGATCAAAATAAATGTGCAATTTTACCTTATTGTATAATTTTCTCTATTTGTTTACATAGGTAGTGTCTGCCATCTCTTTGCTACGAAGGAAATTAATCCACGAAATTTGTTAGACTTGGTAACGTTAAAGTATATCTTTGCCTTCCTGTATTGTGGCAAAATAGAAGAAATAGAGTTGAGTGATTGCGTATCCGTTTCGCGTATACGTTTCGTTGGTTGTCTAACTGTACGTACATGTAAACGAATTATTCGGTTATAGAAATTTATGAATAATTCTATCGAAACAGAACCTAGTTGTAAGATTAATTTATCTGTTTTAAATAGAGGAAACACAACGCCAAAATGCTTTTTGATTATGGAATTACAGGCGCTTGTACGGATAAAAAACTTTCATTTTCATTGCTAATGGGATTCACAACTCTAATTCTTCAGCGGTTCACTCCTGTAGTGAGGATGATAACACTGATCTAATGTAAATGTCCACCAGACCAAGACCGAATGCATCGTCTCTTGCCATAACCGGGAGTGATCAATTCATTGAGCTGTAAAATTTACGACATTTGGAGCAATTACTGCGTGAATTACTGGAAACGTAAGTTCTCATCAGTTTCCTGGGAGATAGGAGGGGGTCCAAGAAGCCAATATCCTGTCCCATTTCCATTTTATCCCTGATATTACATTCGTTTCATTGCGGGGGTTCACAGAACAATTAGTATGGCATCAACCCCTCACGAGATGTCCCAAAACAGGTTTCAAACATGTGAGACATTCAGAACACTTACTTCCCTAATCAGAGAGAGAAATAATTTCGAGGTGAAGGAGGCTACTCAAGTAACTAATGATTCAAATGAACCAGACACCTGAATTCTCACCTGGCTAACATTCCATTCGGCTAGTGTCATCAAATTAAAATTGTGCTTCATAGTATACGCTGAAATACGCTCGTAAATACGCTGAAAATTCAAAACGATAGCTTGATCTCTAATAGGAATATTCATAGAATCCATTCATCATATGTATTACAGATCGTATTAATTAACAATCTAGATCCCAATTTACCTCTGCGCCCTAATTAACTGAACATTTTCGGTTTAAGATCATATTCCTGTACAGGAAGTCCTGTGTCATTGTCAGCGTTTCTAATAAGAACTAATTGATATTATTTTGTGACCACCTTTGATAAATATAATAATATTTTTGAGGATTGGTCAATGAAGGCAATCTTTTTAACTTGCCAATAATTCGTTATATTTTTATTCAACAGGGTTAGTTAGCTGAGTTACAAACTATCATTATACTCGAGCATTAGCACATTGTTACTACCACGATGCAACCAGCATTAAAATGTCCTCACTACAAACACATTTGGTTTAAGACAATAGGATTCTTGCCTTTTCACGAGTATCGAATCTGTACCAGAAATTTTGAAAAAATTGAAAACCTTTGATGACTTTTTCAATTGAAAGAATTTCGAGCATTAAATTTATTTCTCGAGAGCTCTCATTAACTCATCATGAGATTTATAGATTATTTCTTCGCTTGTATTATGACGTAAGTAATCCCAAGAAGGAGGTCTTTGTTTTCCCATCCCCCGCTTGGAAGAAAACCTCTAACTGCTTGGTGAAAGAGGCACCTCAGTTACAGTCTTACTCTGTGAAGAAACGACGGAAGACGCATCGTGCGTAGACACATTGAATTAATGATAGAAATTTTGTTCGAGTGATTGTTCAAGATTCCATTTCCAGGAGTCAAGATTTCACAGGAGCTCAAGGTACTTTAAGATTTTTACCGTATTTCCCCTTTCTTTTTCACACTTCCCGCTCCATAGCTAGAAAGACGAACATCGTGATCAGGAAGATACATTGTGTTTTTCATTCCGAGTTGTTTTCGAGGATTATTTTCCAGATGTTGCATGAAAATCGTGCGCAGCTGAGTCATTGTATTATCACTAACACGAGATAAAAATACTATCCCTTTATACCTTGTAAATTTATTATAATTTATTAAAAATATTAATTAAACACTCCTTTTCAAAATAGACTGAGTTGTAGGGCTCACTAAACCTCGATAGTATGGCTATCGGAAACTATTAATAGTTTTTCTATCTGCTATCGATTGCTATCGATAGAGCTACCGTTAATGAACTTTTTGAATATATAATGCTAGAAAACCATTTCAGCGTTTCGTTTTGTTGGGTTTTGATTTTTTCAGAAGGAAAATGTGTTTGTAGTTTACACATGTAGACCTCCTTTCAAATATATTTTCTTATTTGATGAGATAATATAGTTCTATTGTGTGAAACGTTTTCGTGCTAGTTTTATTTTGCTAAAATAAAAAAAAAATCGTTATAACGCTTTTTGAACGAAACTGAATGTATATTTTGCACATATTTCGCACTGGCTGGGACATAAAGGAAGAATAGGGAAGATGAGCCGAAGACCCATATTGGCTGTAATTATTTTGGCATTGTTCCTCTGACAACCGCAAGATGGCATACACTGAACGAACGGTCCTCGATTGGTCACACGAGTTATCACGTGAGTAGGTCATGTGAGAATACTACTTACATTAAATTTTCTTCAACAAATTTTGTATAATTAGTACCCCTCAGATGTTTCTAAATATTCTTAATGCCGATTATTTTACGTGTACTTGGCATTTGCACGGTTTTTGAAAGCCATATCTAACAGTTATTGGTTCTTCTACACATGCGACATCTGGAAAATGTCCACACTATCGAAAACTTTCGGTAGGACTATCGAGGTTTAGAGAGCTTTGTTTGGTTGTTAATATATGACGTGAGTCACAACACGGGATGCTATATGTAAATACTCGTTAATTTGTTGAATACAATAAAAATTACTCTGCTGCTTAAAGTCGGATAATAATTAAAATATTACGACAAGGAATAATTATATAAGTAGATAAGAGTATTGTTGTCTTTCACTTGTTATATTAGTTGGCAGTGCCCTTATTTACGACAACATGTATTAATAACGTATAAACACTAAAATCGTTCATACTTTTACATAACGTTTCGGGGATGTATAGGATAATAAATAGCAAAGGATAATTTAATAAGTTCAACACAACTTTGAAACAATATATGCATGCATCATAAGAGTGTTCAGGTTTGTACTTTCTCACATATGTAAGTTGAAGATTTGTAACAATGTACTGGAGATTAGTGATGTTTTTTGTAGAAAATATAAAATACATCTGAAGAGGGGGAACATACATCCCCGAAACGTTATGTAAAAGTATGAACGATTAAAGTGTTTACACGTTATTAATACTTGTTGTCGTAAATAATGGCACTGCCAACTAAAACAATGATATAAATTGTTCGATTATCGGGTGAGTATTATTAACTGAAACGCTTTTCAAAAGTTAAGCTTACAATTTTTTATAAAATTTTGTGTAGTATTTTCAGAGAAAAATAAATGATGTGTATCCCAACTGTTATTCCTAACTTATTAGCGACTTGAGTAAAATAATGTCAATTTATGTGTTTACATTGTGTTAAAGTGTTCTCACACCCTTATTCGGTATATTTTTTGAATATACAAATTTATCCCTGAAGAAGGTGAAAGCAGTTGACACCAGACAATGTTGAACCAGTATCGTTTATTTCAACGTTCTCAGTGATGTTGATTATTGGAGATAAATTAATTTTCGACAAGTACCCATTGTCGTCGTAAGTTAAGTACTGTACGTAAAGAAACTGTAACAATAATATTCATTTCTGCCTCGCAAGTAATGGATTAGGGGGGAAATCATGTGAATATTAACTCTTTGACACGCTTTCAACGCATGAAGGAACCAGGGCAGTAAGGTGCTCCTAATCCTGATCAGAGCCAAAAATGCGCCGTCATCTTAAACATTGTAAGGTTTCTAGTCTTATCTTTTCCTAGTCTAAGCCTTTGCCGGTATTCTCGAGTTCTATCCCTAAACAAAATAAGATTTTGCGATGGGAACGAATGCAACATAAGAGACGATTTATATTGTTCAGAGACATATAGTCCCAGCGGCGGATTTGTGGCTCTGTGGCCACTTGTTTCTGCGGCTTACATTATTTCTTTTATTAATTTTGTAAAATTCCTCGTGCACGTATATTCATTAAAAAAATTTCTATAACTATCCGTAAAACAAATTTTTTTACTACAAGCAGTTCTAACTTTTTTGTAATTTTAGACAACCGAAAACATTTATTTGAACACTATTTTAAATAAAGGTTAAAAGGGTTTTTGGAATTTATAACTGCACTATCCTGTTGTGAATCTGTCTTCTTCCCGCGAGTCAACATTTCGGACCCAGTATGAAGTACATTGGATCTCGGATATGGCCTACGCAGTTGTGCTTCAAAGACTCTATAAAGTGAAGTAAAGGTATACTTCGGTTGTCGTCAATAATCTGTCCGAAAAAAATGGGTGAAATCCGAAATCGACAAAAAACAAGACAATTCTTTCCACGTGAATCAATGTAAATCCAATTAATTCGTTCAAGACTTTCCAAAACATACACGAAAAACACATTTTATAGAGAATACATATTGTGTTTATTACCACCAACAATAAGATATTATTATACAATTAATATAAAAGTATATTTTAAATTATACGTCATTTAACAATCCCCCTCTATAAGGATCCTAAGTATAAGGCACTATGTGGAGTCACTTCTCTTCTTGGTCCTTTGGTCCTAGGACCAGTTCAGGGCCATTGGACCCATGTCGCACGAAAATACTGTCAGAAAAAGTGTGTTTCTGCCACCTCTTAAAAACATGCCTGAAAAAGGATAAAACTTTTTTTTTTCATTTATTTTGGTCACGGTAACGGCCTTGTGTGTCAACAGTGTCATTACAAATCAGTACGATGAATGTTCATATATACTAATATTTACGATACATATCTAATATAGAAGTTCTAATACGAATGTTCATACGTTCAAAAATGTTCATCTCTATTTTCTTTACCTTTACCTTCATTGCGCTACTTAGACGCAGCGAGATCTCATCTGCGTTTCCATTCCTGCCCTACGGTGGCGAGTGCAAATCTTCTACCAGTTCTTTCTATTTCTCCCTTTCTCTCCAATTCTTCCATGTTCTTTTTCTCTCGTTCTTTTTTTCAACTACCATTCTCATACTCGTGTTTTAAAATGTCATTTATTTCCTCTATTTCTGAAACGTAAATGTTGAATTTCTCATATAATATCCCATTTTTCACAAATTCCGCTTTACCATACATGCCTGATTTTCTTTAAATCTTATTTTAATCTTCCTCTTTCCTCTCCCTAAAAAACTTTCCTAGAAAACATGTTTTGCTGCCCTACTGTGCATCCTCTAGTAGACCTTTCTTAATTCAGGCAATCGTTAAATTGCCGTGTGTTGATAGGAACAGTCTCATTTGTGGACTCGTAGTAAACTATTTTTTCCCTCAAATGCAAAATTAACGTGTGGAAAAGAATTATAAATATCTTTACCTTGAATGTTTTTATCCCACCTTGCCTGCCAGGCTTACCATCGCACCATCTATTTCCAAAATTATTCGGTACTTCGACTTCAAAATGTAAAGATCCAGGGGCACCACCACTTGTAAAATTTCTAATACTTCTGACGAAATTGTATTGTATGCTCCTTTTAACCGTAAGAGGCACATCCTCTGTATCCACCGCAACTTTTGCTCTACTTAAACAAACGCTGTTTTATGCCCCCACGCCGTTGAACCATATGTTGACGTGCATTATTAGTCTGACTCCTCCTTTATATAACAGAACTTAATACTTTTGGTCTAAACTATAATGTATCAAACTCACTCTCAATAACCTATTAAATACACTTTTTTATATCACCTGTACTAAGAGGTCTGTGTATAATAATCTTTCGTCAACGTCTGATACAAGAAATTTATACTTTTTAGTACATTTATTCGTGTACCATAGAGCTTAATAATAGGGTTCCTCTTGTTGTCTTTCACATGTCTAAACCATATACACTTCGTCTTCGTTGCAGATAATATCAATTCATAAGCTATAATTACTCTTTCCAAATGCATTACTGCCATATGTGCTCTCTGCTCTAAGTTTCGCCGTTATTTTACTCTACCACTATAATCAACTCATCAGCATAGTTATGTATTTTATTCTCGCCTTGTTGAGCTCTTCCACTATCCATAATTGAATTCCAGAATATTGGTTCTGGTGCATTATCAAATGGACCCTCAATATCGCAAAATATTGGCTTGCAATACTTCTGCTCCCTTTGTTTTTAGTAGCTTATTATGCGCTGCAACTGTGACTTTTACCTTCCAAATACCATATTGTTGTGTACTCAAACAATTATTTTCCTCTACGAACTTTTCTTATTTTAGATAGACCCACTTATCCAAAGTTTTTCCTAATGTTGGCACTAAACTTATTGCTCGGTAAGATCTTTTAAGTATAATTTTAACTCAGCTATTTTCCACGGACTTGAGAAATACTATTTAACACTAGAGGTATAATACAAGGGACGTTCAAAAACGAAGTTACACTCATACTCTGTACGTCGAAAATCACTTTATTGAGAAGTGACACACGTACAATATGACACACATACAGCACACCATTTCTCCCCACAATCTCCCAGTCGCTGCAGACATTTGTCGGAACGTTGCACTAATCGTTCGGTTCCCTGACGATAGAAAATCGCTCCTTGGTCCCGGGGCCAGTTTAGAACAGCAGTCTGAACCATCGGGAACACAATTTGCGGTAATTCCGTTGTTCACGGATGATGAAATAAGTACTGCCAACAAATATTCCCAACTCTCGTGCAATGTGTGCGACGCTCACTCGGTGATTGCTGAGAATAATGTCTTCTACTCGCTGCACCATGTCTCGTGTACTCACCGTTGTTGCTCTTCCTTGCCTCTCTGCATTGGTTACGTGTGTGCGATCGCCTTTGAACCGCTTGGCACCATTTCACAATGGATGGATGTGACATTGCATGCTGCCTATACACTGCCGTTTTTCACGATGAATCTCCGAACTTGTGAAACGTTTTGTCCACAAAAAAACGTACTGTTCGGCTTACTTCAACGTTGTAGTAAGTTTCCAGCTGACGCGCCATTTCTTTCTCGTACTACGCAGCAACGGTTTCCATTACCCGAATGAAATTGCTTCCGTTCGAAGCCCTGGAACTCAATTATCGCCTGAGCAAGCTTCGCTATTATTTCGTATGTCATCTGTAAGAGAAAAAGTGTAACTTACTTTTTGAACGCCATGTATAGATCTTTAGAAGCCTCTTCTATATTTGTGGGTATGCCTTCTAAACCATATCTTGACGTATTTGATCATATCCCGGTACCATCCGTTCTCACGATCTACTTACTACTCCCGCTAATTCCTGCTCTGTCATTTCCTCTGCTATCTGTCCATACTACCATTCATTCTCTCGATTCATCTCTTCTTTCTGTGCAAAAATCCCGTCAAGAATTAATGTGCCCATATTTTTCTATGTACGACACATTACTACTTATTTTTTCATACTATTACACACTGTCTTCCTCTTTATCTTTAAACAATACATTATCATCAAATATGTTATCAAACATTGTTTCCGAATAACTAGCAGTGTGGTCACGTGGGCATGCCGACAAAAACCCATGTAACCGTCAAAAACCGAGACGCATTTCTCGCGGAAAATATCGACAAAAACCGAAACCGATGTCAACAAAAAACGAGGTATTACCGAATTTGCATCTTTCATCTCACACACATGCAGCATAGAAACGCTCAAGAGGGTGTCTGTGTTTACGGATTTAAGTGTTTCCGAACCGTTACAAGTAACACCCTGCTACCCACCCCTTCAATCAACTCTACCCATTTCAAATAATTCGAAAAATTGTCTTATATTCGTGTTATAAAATGTTTGAATGACGTGACAGTGCAATTCATTTGGTAGTAATAGGTGTAAGTAACGCATTTCGTTTTCAAAATTGTGTCCCGATACATAACTACTTCTACACAGAGAGTATCCACCCCCGCTCACCATTGTGAGTTGCAGGTGAATAAAACGCATCCATAGAATGAGCATTTCTCTAAATGCATTTACACACCCAATAGAAAGTCGATTTCTCAAACCGTTTTCTTCCATATAAAATTATGAATCCCGTAATTTCAAACCTTTATCGAACCTCCGTCCACCAGGTAAGGGGGGCATTTCGTCACAAAGAAGGCACATCTTTATTGCGTTCAGACATCGAGAGACAGTCCACTGTTTTTAACAGAACGTGTAGTGGGAACTCAAAAGCAAGGATTCTTGACCCCAGAATACTCAGATCTCCTGGTTGTTTATACAACAAATTTCACTCACCGAGTGGATGGGAGGGAATAGAGCGTATTTATTCAAATAAGCCAATTTTTTATATTCTCGGGTTTAGAAATACTGAACATTTGATTACCGTATGCTCCTCATGATCCGTGCACTACTCCACTCACTAATTCGTCTATGCAACGTTATAATCCTCCTGACCTGAAGAATGATTCCGATACACTTTGGTTTACATTTCTTGTTTTAAAGGTAATTTCACGATTTCACGGGTCTGCGTATCTTGCTTTTTATTGAATTTCTTGCTTTCAATTTCATGTACAAATAAATACTAATCCACCGGAATTCAACCCGCGCGGCAAGAGCGTGCTGAGAGTTGCATTAAAATCCTCGTGATCTGAGACATTGGTACATAGGGGTCTAACAAGTACCTTTGCATTCAAGCTTCTTCAGCTCATTATATTAAAGTAGAGGAAATACGATTGCGTTACTGCTCTACCGCTTCCCCCACTAGCCATCAAAACAGGTCCATTAGGGAATCTCCCTAGTCAGTTCACATTAGCTCTATCCTGACTTTTTTTAAGTTTTTAAATGAACAAGGTACGAACTAGAAATCGAAATGCATTCGTCAAGGACAGCTATCGCACGCGAAAAGGTAGAAGTGTGAACACATGAATGAAGGGGACTGTCAATAAAAGTAGAGAGAGAAGGATGATGACACAATTTTGTGACTTGTGTTTGGATTAATTGAAGAAAAATCAAAGACAATCTTCACGACGAAGGAATGTAATCTACGGAAGGTTGTGTCAGCTTAATCTTAATAATATATAAAATTATGATATTGTTTGTGTGATTTTTCTTACCTAAAAGCGTTAAAATTGAAAGGGTTAGAGATTTTAAATTTTATCCGTATAAAGGGGGAAAATCAATCCATTACATAGGCTAAGTATAACTCTGAAGAAATGTTACATTCATTTTAGCTTATTTAAAATCAAACAAATATTAAAGAAAACTCTCATCTGGTAACCACATGAGAGATTAAAAGATAATTTAGGTGATGCACTTAGGTCCACTCAGGAGAACGCGTGTGCCGAATTTTAGGCGTTTTTCTAGTCTTTCTGCTCACCGTGAATTTGTGTAAGAAACATTAAAAAGCTTTTTTTAAATAATCTAAATCGTTATTACGGTACCTAATCCAAGTTCACTGTTTCCTCGTGAACCCGAAGTTTATGTCCATAAGGAGCTGGTGGCAACATCGTGTATTACTCGTATTTTCTGATTTTTCTTTTCAATCAATTAAAATTTTCTTTTTCTTTTAAATATTCTGTTTTATAAAAGTAAATGGAATATAATTTCTACAACATTTTAAAGCGAATAAATGTACCAATTATGCAGCAACATATTAATTACAGACAAAAATACTTCTATCAGAGTTTTAAGATTTCTATGCATACCATTCCAACCATTTGAGCACGTATTTATTATTTTGAATACTGCGTAAAAGCACCTACATCATACAACAATGTGATTAGTAGTGCTTGCAGAAGATTCCATGTGAGCGATCAACGTGACAAAAAAACTCTTTCCATCTAATAAAACTATCTTAAAATATGGCTCTAATCTTTTCAGAAATAAATAATTATTTGAATACAACAAATAGTTTACAATTCATGGGTGTTAAGTGAAATAGTGTTTTCTAAATGTATAGAGTACCTATCGGAAACTCAGTGTTTACATTGAAATGAGTATACATAGGGATTTTATTCCATTTTTTTAAAAATTAATATCTTTTATGAATTAATGCACTTAAAACTCGAGTGAATCTGGGAATGTTTTACAACAAGTTCTTGACCCTAAAGTTTCTGTACAAGGTGTGAAAATAGAAATATTTTCAACATTTAATGAAAAGAATTAATTGAACAGGATTTTAAAAGATAATTTAGGTGATGCACTTAGGTCCACTCAGGAAAACGCGTAGCCTTTTTGCTCATTGCGAATTTTTGTAAGAAACACTAAAAAGTATTTTTAAATATCTAAATCGTTTTGTGGTGCACTGGGACCCACTCTGAAACACAAATCAATCCACATTGGAGAAAATAATAAATTGAAGTAGGGATCAGAATTGGAGACAGGTAAAAATAATAAAAACGACCGAATTGGTGTTGAATACATCATTTTTTAAGACGCAGACTCTCAATGCCATTTAAGTCCACGATCACCTCCTATGACATACTCCGTTTGGGAAAAGGGTAAGAAGGGGATGAAATGTAAAAATAAACGAAAGTCACTGATATTAGCTTTGAGATAAAAGTTTTCGGGGCCGCTGAAATTAGTAGTGACATTCCCGAACACGCCAAAGTCCACAACCAACCCTTATACACCGAGTTCCCCTAGAGAAGGGGATCTTACGAACATATTTTCGAACATTACAGATATCAGAGACGAATATTAGCAATACTAACATACACACCAGTATTATTAAACCACTAATATTAATGTGTAACATTCTCGTTGAATTTCAATGGGAATAGTAATAATAATATGTGGTTCTTCATTTAAATTCTCATGTGTTTCAGGCATTACTTCTCTGCCTGTATACTATTATGTGTAGTTTTCATTTTTTATTAACAAAAATCTTCCTTTACAGATACACCTGGAATATAGAGCAGATATGGATTTTCAAGAATATAGAACTAGAGGTTAGTGAGAAGAAAAATCATATTTCTGCATGAAATGTAACCAATGTATCACACTATTTTATCTACTGAAAATCAATGTATTTTTAAAAAGTATTACCAATATGTCCTTGGTGAAATATTCTATAACTTTCAAAGCTTTGTAGAATTAAACAATAAAATTGAAATAATTTCTCTTATGTTTTGGAATTTGCTTTTCTATTAGACTTTGAGATATGATGCAAACATATTGAACTCACAAGAGAAGAAACGACTTAATATGAGCGATATCAAATTTCAGATACTCTACATCTTTAAATTAGCAAATCCTTATATTTTTAAGGGTACTCAATGGACAGAGATAATCAATTTTCAATTATATCAGTACATTGATAAACTACGTGAGCATCAATCATTGAAAAATAAATACAAGCATTGATTGTAATGGGTCAGAAATTCACAAATTTAATTCGAGGTGTGGAGATTTCTTTTCTTTCACAAGTTGAAGAACATTAGAAATGAACTTCATATCTTAATTAAAGATGTGCACTTTTGTAATGTATCTTATGGTTTATAGTTTTCTCCAATTAGTTCCGTGGAATGAAACTAGTCAAGTATTATTGCCAAGAACTAATTCATTTCTAAGTTGATATTTTGGAAAAGTGCGTCTTGTCTCAGCGTTAATTCGAGCTATTATTTTTCTTTGAGAACCTACACACATTACGCAAAATAATAATTGTTCGAAAACGTTCTAGCGTATGATTTCGTATTGTCGTGGGAATACATAAAACTTTTTTCCCTTTTTATGTGGTCACAATACTTTGCTTTCATTTTGCGTATGATAAAAAATTAAAAGGAATGATTTTAGTACTTGGTAAATATCAAACGAAAGCAGATTACCCTTATGTATATCTATAGAGGCGGATTTATCATACAGGTTCTCTAGGCTTTGTCTAGNATTTAGTGTTATTTCAATTCTTATGATTTTTAAACACTATACTCAGAATAATCTATAGTTCGATAATAACTTGTACATGTAATTTTTTGCTTAAAATTACAAACATATTGACATTCTATTAGTATTATAACTCACAGCTATTTTTTTATCTTATCTAGGAATTTTTTTTGAATTTTTTTTGAATCCGCCTCTGCCTTAGGACCCTTGATCGGAATTGATGGGATGGTCCCTTGCTTGCTTCCGGAGAGTAAATTAGTTTTTTTTCCTCCACGTAGTCATACGCAGTTTGTACTGTTTTTTGACAATAAATTTATACTAATCCATACTAATATATAAAGTCGATAAAGTCGGAAAAAATCTATTTCGCTTACGCTGGCTCAACGGTTAGAAAGAGGTGGCAATTATGAATGGCAATATCGTTCTACAAATAATTCCGCGACAGCATATGTCCATCTACGAGGGTTATGCGAATTATTCAAGAAGAGTTATTAAAAATATAAGTGTCAAAATACTTCAATTTAAGAGAGAAATTTAAGAATAAAAGTTCAATAATCATGAAATTTACTAGGTTCTTTGTTTTGTAAATTTAGCAAAGATTAAAAACGTCTTTGTATCGTAAAATTTTGACAAATAGTTTAGATTTTACAAGCGTTTTAATGAAATGGTGCAGCCGCACTGCCGCCGTTGTGTCTTGCCTCAGAAGCAAAAATTCGACCGGCGAGTGGGTTTGTTCTACTTGATATGCTAAGATGAAGAGAGACACTTCCGATGTTACTCGTATGTCAGAGTTTGGCCACTATTGTGGTGAGTGCGGGGGGAGAGGGTAAACAACTCTAGAGTCCACATGGGTGGAGTGGGATGGATTATGCAAAAATGTTAAGTCGGAAAAGACAGACTTTATCCATAGATTTCGGGGACCTTCAGATAAATAGTTACATTACACCGTACAGATACAAGTTCAACACATATGGGGGTTAAATTCCCGTTACTCTCCTAAGAGTGAGGTGGTGTGCTAGGCTAATTAGATTTGTTTCTCATACGGACTACTTAACGTTGATTGCTCAAGGGTGATTTCTTGCAAGGATTTATGTATTCCTGCTGCTGAAGGTGAAATTCAAAATGGTGTAAACAATCAAGTAATTGATTAAATTTATATTATTATGAATTTACGAAATTTGGATGATGTATGTTTAAAAAACAGTAAGTGAATAAATGGCTACCGGGCAATCAGCTACTAATGCTTATATTAAACACGCAATGCAAACTAGCATAATAAATATGTTCACAAATATAAGAGGAAAATAAAGAACGTGGAATTTAATCACCAACTAGTGCAAAATAACCTCTTGTAGTAATGCAACATTTATATAAGAATGTACATGTGGTCATTTACAATATACACGTGTTCATTTGTAATTCTGACATATAGTGTCAAAACCATTTTCAAAATACTTACAAGAGACAAAGTACATCCCTTACCCAGGTATTTGAATTTTGTACTTTTGTTATGAGACGAAGTCCATGAATGTTTGAAAATTGATTCCATTCTCAACAGAATTTTAGTGCTTTTTGCAAATTCAAAAAGTATTTTGGTTCGAAACAGGTGTGATATAAATCAAATAAGTTTTCGTTAATTTTGACTGAAAAAAGGAGTATGTGTATTATTTCGTGATTGAACAGTATTTCTTCATCAAAATATTACATAACTTTTAAGAATATTTGGGGCATTATAAATGACTACATTTTGTTCAATTTATCGAAAACAGAGAATCTAGGATAATGTATTTCAAGTTTTAAATTTTAAATGTCCTGTTGCTTCTTCCCTATATTTTGATCCTGAACGGGACCTTGAAACTATCAATAAATGGATTTTATTATATCTTCTAATCTTAAGAAGCTAATCCTAAGATCTCGTGAAGCAAACTCGCAAATATAACACAAATATTGAAAATTTTAAGAACACTAGGAATAAAACACCAATGTTTTGACATTTTACATCAATCGTATAATCGTTGATTATGAAGATAACAATGTTGTGAAGAAACCAAGTCATACAGCTTTATTTTTAATAAAAGGAGATCGAATAAATTCAATTCTGAAAAAAATTGTGATCTGTCAAAGTTAGTCCTACTAGTTGGAATAACCCATTTACGAAATTAAACTTAATATGTATTTGGTTACTGGAAAAATTTTAAAATTAAACTTTAAAAATGTTAAACGAAAATGAAGGATCCCTCTGCATATATAGAAGTTAACATGACTGTAGTTGACTAATGTTCAATGTACGTTAATATAATGTACGAAGTAATTAGTAATGTATGTTCTGTCGTAGGTTGTACCAAACTATATCATCCAATAAAAAATGTTTGATCGTTTTGAGTCCTGTCCTATTTACCTCTCTTTAACTAATATTCTCTTCGCAAACATCGAGTTTCAAACTTTGCATCCTCTTGGACGGATCAACGAGCAAAGAAATTCTACTAACATATATTCAACTACGTCGCTCACCGTGGGTAGTAGGGTAAAATATATACCGAGAAATCTCCCTAAGCCAGCATTTCACATTTCTGAAACAAGCCTTTATCTCTTCATTTTGTTTTACTCCTTATTGTCCATGCACCAATACGCTTTCGCGACCGAGCTGTGTATTTCTCAATTTAGGCGTCGTAAACTTCTTCTCCGACTAGATCACTAAACAGTCCAGCGGCGAGAGATTCTCTCGCAGTTGCTGGAGGGAGAGACTGTGGAGAAGGGGGGAGAGAGCGCGCGCCAGCTAAAGATGGTGCTTTAGAGCCAGCAACATGCAAACAATTGAAGACGTGCCGGGAGAGTTTCGGGGAGCGCCGTCAGGGGCGCATGTGTGCCGCCCCCAGTCGTATAAGCAAAGACGATCCTTTAAGCGTTCGGAAAGGGTCTGCTTCACTGCTTTCCGTAGAGTTGGAAATGGAAGACGGAAGAACAGATCTTTGTGCATTCGGTTTTAACCTCGTATTTTTACGTAGGGAGACAGAGGTGACGGTATATTGACAGAGAGAGGACATTGTAAGGACAATATACAACAGACGTCGATACACGCGAACATAAATTTAAGGTACTTCCCATAATCGGAGATGATTGAATGTAGGTGTATTGCAATCACCTAAACACCAAATGAAAAATGGATTTTCATCACGTAGCGGAATGTTAACTCCATTTTTTAAACTAAAAGTTGATTTATTTCATATAAAGATCAAGTAAAAAAACTCCTCGATTATATCACCACCTTTTCAAAAATATTGTTCACTTCCACGACGGACATACTGGAGTTGAGACTCTATTTTGACCTCGAGAAACGGTCGAAAAGAGATTCCTTATCCCTAAGTATGAATTGAGAAACCTCCTCAACACAAATAGACGGATAGGGACACTGTTTATCAGAAAATTGGCACTTTTCAATTCATGTCAGCACAAAAACTGAAAATGAGAGTGATAATGACTATGATAGTGTTTGAACTTGTGTGTCCGGGACAAGTTTAAACTGACTCCGGCCGCGGAAGCCTCATATGAGAGTGTTTGTTATCCACATTGTCACTCGCTTACGAAACACCAATGCAGACACTTTTTAAACATTCTAATATCTCCATACAAAAGTTAATACAATGTCCACACAGTATATTTTTCATTCTGTGTACATCCAATATTATAATTATCTTATTAACACTGAAAATATAAATATACCGTTGTGCTAAATCTTCGGAAGCACATGGCTGGATATGCACCAAGAGTTCTTGTCAAACAAAAGTTTTTACCGCTAGGGACATCAATCTTTCGCGCTCTGAATGAACGAATACTAATTACAAACTAGTGCATGTGAATATTTTAACATAAAAACATAATATCTGACGTCATCAAACAAAGAGCTACTAAATACAGTGGTTTTTCAAAATTGCGCGCTGGAAGTATCTTGAAATATTGTTGAAATTTCCATGAATCCATGAGCTTTTCCTGAAGGAAATGTGGACATCCCTGAGCTCGGGTAGGTTGCAACGGAACATCGCTCCCAAAAGCAAAACATTCTATTTTATTTTAACGTCCTAGTCTCAGGTGTTGTTCTCGTCGTCAGAGCTATCCTCGGCAATTTAGAATAGTTTAACGACATCAGATATCGTTTTCTTTTGTAAGTGTTAATTAAATTAATTATGTAATATAAAAGGTACGAAATTAAGTAAATTTAACGTAATTCATTATACTTCATGTACTTTGCTTTGTGATGACAACAGATTTTGTAAAATAAATTATTCAATATGCTCCTGGAGACATATATTGAGATAGTTTTGTGCTTTTTTGCGATAGTATCTAAATCAGTATTGAAAACTTGAGAATTCAAAATAAATTGTTTCCATCACAAAACTGATTTTTCATATTTTCACGACACACTGTTTCAAAGGGCTAATTACTTATGACTTAAACGTTACTATCAGAATAATTTTGTACCCTGGTTGAATAAAACTGACTTTAATTTTTAATGAGAAAAATGTTTAGAATTTAAAGCGAGAGCCCGAAGAACGGACGTGTGATTGTCGAACTTTGAATTGGTTTGCAATCGCCTATCTCTGTGAGTTTACAAATTTTATCAACAAAAAAGCAGCTATTTGCGATTAACCATATAGATAACAGTTAACTAATTGACTATCTGGAAGAAAGCAATGGAGCGTCCCATCAACTACGATCAGGGGTCTCAAGACAATGACGGATTTATCATTTCTGCGCCCCCTAAGATAAGAATAAAAGTCGTAAACTACACATTATACTATCAACAGAATACTAAAAAAATTAATTTTAATAGAATACAAAGTATTGCTAGACATCAAAGCATTGCTATCTGTATCTGTGTGACTGAGGAAGTGTGGACGCCGAAACTGTTTTGTCAAATTTGTAAGTGATTTTATGTGTTTTACTTTCTATTTCACATTAAGCACATTTAAACTTTACACATTATATATATATATATATATATATATATATATATATATATATATATATATATATATATATATAA
>NNCF01126498.1:75597-105988 GCA_002313205.1 Laupala kohalensis
ATATCAATGTGACAATTCCATTTGAGGTTCTTCAATAAGTTCCATTAACCCAAAAAGACACCTGGGGGAAAGATTTTGAGATACTATTGTGAAATGACATAGTGTTTCGTCAGTGTTTAAAGTGAGACTATTTGCGAGAAACCAAGACAAGATGTTAAACAAAATTTCATGAGCATTCTCGTGTTTAAAAAATAAAATAGTGTTATCAGCAAACAGAATCATTTTGCCATTTGATGCGGAGGATTATATATCGTTCACATACAACGAAAACAAGATAGGGCACAGAGTTGAACATTGGGGATCTCCGATGTAAGTGGATTTGCTTCTGAAAGGTAAAGCTGAAGTACTATGTCTTTAGCGTATGAAATTTCGGCATGTTGAGGCCGAAATCTTTTAAATAAGTTGATATCTTTTAAACAAGAAGTTACCGTAGATGTGCAACGTCATGAATTCCCAACGATGCAATTTTGAAAGGAGAGTTTTATGATCGACGGCATAAAATGCTTTCGACAAATCAAGAAAAATACCCTTAAAAATTTCTCCATTGTCAAACTAAGCGGTAACATCGTTTAAGAAAAAAAAATTGTGCTGTTTGTGGAAAAATATTTTTTAAACCGCGTTTATTGTCACAGGGAATATTAATATAGATTTTGTGATAAATATCTAGAAGACGCTTATAGAATAATTTTTCCAGGATGTTAAAAAATATATGTTATAGAGAAATTGGTCGATAGTTTCCAACATTTTATTTATTTCCCTTGTTGTGTAAAAGTTTTACTTTAGCTTCCATAAATATATTAGGAAACATTCCCTCTAATATACAGATATTGAAAATATTTATGAATGAGTTCAATATAAACCAAAAGAAAAATTAATCAATAAATTCCGGTAAGTCACTTATCCCTGATGAAAATTTATTTTTTAATGAATGACGAATCTCATCATTTAACTGGCTTTAGTTTCAAAAGTGAATAAGAAAATTAAAAATACTTTTTAAAAATAAGTCTTTAATTACGTCATGTACTACAACGAATTAAATAAGTTTAGATTTCTATTAAGGTAATGCAATACCAATGCTAATACCTCCATACATATTTCACGTTAGTAGATCCTAATAAAAATAAACATATTTTTTATCTTCATCGTTGAAAATGATTTAATATTTCATGCTGAATTATTTGTCTTCAAAAAGGACCGTGCAAAATGTTCATCAAAGTAAATACCAATTAATTTAATAGGGCAGTGATTTGTTAGTAAGTACTTGCCGAAGTATTTATTATCTTTACAATTCGCGTGAAATGAATTTTTAAACAAATAATTCAACATAAAATATTAAATCATTTTCAGCGTATAGAAGAGAAAGTACGCTTATTTTTATTAAGATCTAAAAACGTGAAATACATTTGGAGGTATTAGCATTTCGCATTGCATTACGTTAATAGAAACCTAAACTTATTTTATTCGTTTAAGAACATGGCGTAAATGAAAACCTGTTTTTAAAAAGATTTTTTATTTATTACTTTATTCTACTCATCATTAGAATTTGTTTATTTATTTGTCGTGATAATTAATCTTGCTTGTTTACATGTTCACAATGCCAAAAAACTTTTTTAACACAAAATTTTAAGTATTATAAATTTGTAACTTAATGTAATATCGTCCGTGTTATACACCTTCCGATAACATAAATATTCTTTTGAGAAGCGATCGTAATGACGAGACAAGTTCCTCCGCTGTTCGTAATAAGACATTTTAATAAAAACGCGTTGGTTATACAATTCTTTATACATATTTGTACAGTAACGGCAAGCTAGAAAATCTATACTGTCACAACAAAACGAAAAGTAACACCTTGAGCGCATCTGACTTAGCTCGTCTTTTGGGTTGCAATTTTCAGCAAGAAGAGTCATAGCATGAATCACAAATAGTATTGCACCGCCAAAACCTTATCAATAAAAATCCAATAATTGTTGAATGTTACTTCAATTATCGAGCTACTTTGTTCGTAAATGAAGTCTTACGTAAAAGATACAATATTACTGATTATTGGTGTCGTTATGAATTCCAACATCGGGGTTCTTGTCATTTGCACGGTGCCTTTTGTTTCTCCAAAGCTGCGAATCCAAAAGATTTCGATACAGTATATCAAGAAGAATAGTTGAATGCGAAGACATCAACAATTGACATGATCAATTTGTCAGTAAGCCCTCAATCCAGTGCCATGTACGCTACCAGCAGTAGTGCATCCATCGCTAATTAGATGAACTGATTTAGACAATAAACGCAGCTTTTCAGAATTATTAAATAGATTCCAATGATAAACAAAATGCACCCGAGGAATCTTCGTAAAAATTCATAACGAATTCGTTTGTCGATTGAAATTTTCGAAACCGATTCAATACGAAACTTACTTGCAAGAGGACGAGAAGGATCATTGGATATATACTACAGCAAGAAACGATGAAAAACTCAACTCTTATAGCCGGTTTGTAGCAAAACCCTGGAGAACTAATACTGATTTTCAAATTATAACATCAGAATATTCTGTTGTAAACTATGTAGCGAAATATGAATTGAAATAAGATTCTGCATCTAAGAGGTTGACGGATGTGTTTGAAGAAATCGTTAAGTCACGTAAATGTGATGACAAATCACATCACGCGTACACAAGTTTAGTGATGAAGGTAGTCAGTAAAGAAAGAGACATTTGTGCTTGTGAAACTAGTCACATTCTCATGGGTAGTTCGTTATTCCATGCTACCAGAAATTCTCAAGTTCTCGTCATCAGACCAGAGGATTATATCACCATACGTGAAACTGAAAATGATGTTACGAGCTCATCATTCATTGAGGTTTATTGCAATACACCACAGTGTACGAGAAACGGCGTTAATTGAAGTCGCTAAAACATTGCAACGGGAAAAACAATTCTATATCGACAAGCAGAAAAGAAAAAAAATGTTTAACCACGAGTCGACAAAAAATGTCAAATCAAATTCTGAGTTATTTTGTCATGGCGTGTCGAGTAAAATTTGAGAAGTGAGGAAGAAACTTGAACCATTGCATTTGAGTGAGATAACCGTTCTCTAATAGACAATCTGAATATATCTGTATTATTACCTATGGATGAGAATTTCAATGAAGATATTATCTTCAATGAGAGAAACTGGATTGCTGCTGTCGCAGTGCTGCCAAATGCCTTACCAGCTCGTGTGAAAGTTATCATTTTTTAAACTAAATTGGGAAAGTACATAAGATCAAAATAAGTATTTTATTTCAACTAATATAATTTTCAAAGATCAACAAAATGCTGTTCTATGCTTTCCAAATTATCAGCTTTGCATTTATGATACACGTTACTATTCAAGGTGAAGCTGG
Organism: Laupala kohalensis; assembly: GCA_002313205.1. Classification (NCBI taxonomy): domain Eukaryota; kingdom Metazoa; phylum Arthropoda; class Insecta; order Orthoptera; family Trigonidiidae; genus Laupala; species Laupala kohalensis. The sequence continues at coordinate 78,976 of NNCF01126498.1, forward strand.
AACCGGAAAGATATGTGATCAGTGAAATGATTTTCCAAATAAATTCATATTACAACTTCTCTGCTACTCTTCTAAAGGTTCCAATGGGCGTTGCAGCTAATAATATTAATGGTAAAACTCTTCATTCAGCTTCAAGAATTCCTACTTGGGGAGTATTCGTACATTGCCAGAGCTCAGCTGTGAAGGCAAAATTTTGTTCTGGGGTTGAATTTTGTTGTTTAAAGTCGATAAGAGACTAAGATAAGCAAAACCTCACCACCCACATTTACCTTTCTGTAGTTTATGTGTTTATTTAGATGTTCATCGGTCGCAACTTCCACCGGAAGGCGATTTGAGTTTATAAAAGGTGGGAAAAAACGCTACGGCTATTCAGTTATTTCGCTGTTCAAGTTCATGTGGCGAAGCCCAAGGATTATCGGTTGAGCTACGTTTATGCATTGGAGCTCGAATAATTTAGCGATGAAATCTTTAGATAGCTAAGTGTCTGGCAAGTGGATCAGTTTTAGCCGTCATTTACATTATGTATGATCCTGTAGTTGAATGTGAAACATACAATGAATGTGCATTATATGTATGAGTAAGCCTTTGTGCTTGTAAATTTCAAAAATACGGAGGATTAACTCTCCATGAAGATTCCACTCTGCTATACCTAGTAACAACGTCTTTTGAGAGATTAGGACTATCTTGTACTCGGAAGCAATTTCCTGTAATACTAGGCTACGCTGTAAGGTCCCAAGGAATAACTTTAGATAAAGCCATTGTTTACATTGGTAGAAATTAGTTTCTATTTGAACTTGTTGCATTATCTCGTGCAAGGCCTTTGGATGAGTGTTATTAAAACAAGTAATCAACCTTCATCGTTTATTTAATGCATCTCCTTACGTGTTTCTTGTGTAGGTAAGGAGATGGTGGACTACATAGCGGACTACCTGCAGAACATAAGGGAGCGGCGCGTATATCCTGCTGTAGCACCAGGTTACCTGCGCTCTCTACTGCCAGAGACCGCGCCACAAGAACCAGAGCAATGGGAAAATATTATGGAGGATGTAGAGCGATGCATCATGCCAGGGGTGAGTTTCCAGAACCAACGTATGTTACATGAGATTTTCAAACATAATTTACAACTTAGAGAATTGTTTTCCTACGTAAATACTGAGCATTTTGTCACAATTATTATTTTATAAGTACTTTATTACTTAGTTTCACTCCACTCAGAAAATATTGTAATTTATTTATACAACTGCTTTTTCATCAAATCATCATGAAATTGGGTAGAATTTTTTATTTCGTGTGACAATGAAATAATATTTGAAAATGAATCTACCTCTCTCCATCCCAAATGCATTTAGTTATACATTTCTGTAATGCGGGTTGTATCTACAGTATGACATTGTCTTGAAAACGGTGTTACAGAAGAAATAACATTACGGAAGAAATAACGAATCCATAAACGGATTAATAGAAGAAATACGTATTATTTACACGATAGCCTTCTATTCGCATTGAGACGCGAGTATTTTATACCAAAATAAGTATTTTTTAATGGGGCTTTCGGGCTCGCAAACATGAAGGTCACTAGAGCCCTTAAAAATACATATTGAGAAAGCTATTTCGTTATGTACGTCACAACATTCGAAAGTCCTTCAAGGATTTAATATGAAAAGATAATCATTTACAAATTGAAAAATGATTAATAAAGTTTCATTTTGAAAACTATCCCCCTGATAGGAGAGCGCGACGACCAATACACGTATCGCAAAAATGGTTTTTACCTGTTTTGTTGGAAATTTAATGAGGAATATTTTGTCATATAGATATTTTTCTCGAAAACCTAGAAACTTGTTAGTCCGGGATAAACCGCGTCTCAGTAGACATGACGTAGGTAGAGTGCGACAGCGACTTAGGTCAGTGCGACTCCGACGTCGCCCAGAAGAAGGCCACAGCAAGGTGACCGAAACGTTGGTAGTTATGTCTACTAAGACGCGGTTTGTCCCAAGCAAAAATGTTTATACTGACTCTGGCCGCGGAAGTCTACGTTTACTTTCTGGAATACCTGACAAAACGACTAAAACCGCGAACAAAACGACTAAAACCGCGAACGTGCACTTCAGGATTGGCTTTGAGGAGAACGTGGCACCGAAAAATTACTAGAAGAGGTAATAATCATAAAGAATACAACTTTCTACACCTCATTATCAAGTTTCAAAACTTAACGAATTCTTTTTCCCCAAGAGTCTGTTTTACGTCTGACTTCAGTGTAATATAAGTTGCACATTATTTCTTTTTAGTCTCATTGTTACGTTTGTAGCATTACCAAGCTAAACTTGTCGTTGTGTATAGTAAGTGATGTTACGTTTCGCGTAGCCACATTGTTTTTTCTGTGTATTGTTTCATTGTTCTTCAATAACTTCAAAAATAAACTAACTTACATCGAGTATAAAAGGAACAACGACGTTGGATCAAAGAAGACCCGTAATAGATCTCGTATGAGATCTAATAACTCCATACGCTTACAAAAAAACTTATTTATGTGAATGTAAAGGTTTTTGATAAATTTACTTTCAAATGCGGCTGCCAAGATAACACTTTAATCGTCTTTTTTCCCTCGTCTTTTTCGTTTCTTACTCCGGTAAAGAGTGATGCAAGACCTACGTTTTTAATCAGTTTTCAGTCCGAATCCGAAAATGTGACAGTGATAATTGAAATGGTGAGCAACTGTCGCAAAACCATTCCAATTTCATTTTCAAGCGCATGAATGTATAGCAGTTTATTTAGATTTGTATTTAAATTTTAAAACATGATACCCGAAAGAATGAAGAAGTTTCTTCATTCATGAATGGTAGAAAAAATACAAATTCTTATTAACAAGGCATTTCACATTAAAAAACTTGCTTACTTTTCAATTCGTGAGTAATTAAATTTTATTTTATTTTTTTCCATTTACGTCTGATTTTCCCAAATTAGTAAACTCGGAAAGAACCCTTTTTGCCGATGATACAGCATTATTTTTATCAACTAACAATGCATAAGACCAGCCTCGAAGATAAATGGAGATTAGCTCTAAACCCCACGAAATCGCAAGCAAAAATATTTTCACTGCGAAAAATTCCTAAGTTAAGGCCCTTAAAAATGTATAACGAGGAAATAGCCTGGGTCGATTCAAACACTCATATAAAATACTTAGGTATACATTTAGACATAAAATTAACCCACAAGGCGCATATAAATGCTATTGCTGTAACGGTTAAGAAAAAACTACCTAAATTATACCCAATATTAAATCGAAACTCATCTCTGAGAACGGACACGGCGTTATCCATATTCACAGCCATCATACGACCTTCCATGACTTATACCTGTCCCATATGGGGAGGGGCAGCAGAAACATCTTTCAAGAAACTACAAGTCATCCAAAACAAAACCTTAAGATGTGCACTGAAGGCCCCTTGGTGCGTAACCAATGAACAAATCCATAGAGAATTAAACATTAAACCGTTGAGAGAACATATTAGTCACTAAAACAACTATTTGCTATAAAGAAATACAAGTTAATATCACAACAAGCTAAGACACAAGGTGATATTCGTTCCACACGCCCGATGCAGAAAGAACAGAATAGCGCCACAAGAGCATGTGAATTAAATAGATGGCCCATATTGGCAATGGACTTAAATTTTGAGAAGTTCGAATATCCTGTCAACATAACGCGAAGTACAAATATCATTACTCTTATGGACGATGGCGAAATAAATGCGTTTAATACACTGTGCACAAATGCTATACCAACTTCAAGCCAATTAGACTGGCAATAAATAAAGAAATAATTTATTGTCAAGAGAGCTATTACAAACTGTCTAAGACCACGTTGAGGACAATTAAGTAATTTATTGCGACTAATATACAATAAACTAATTTACGCATTACGTTTCCATTCATGTTGTTTTTTCTTTAGTTGAATTTCTCGTGGCAAAGTAACATGACTTTGAGTATAAATATCTTTAATAATTATAAAACCAAAGTCACTTTCATGTATGTTAGCCAGCAAACCTGTTACACCTCTTAAACTCGAGAACCACTAATATGATTTACCTGTTTCTTTTTTTAATTCATAGATATGTTCTCTAGCAAGGTTTTAGTATATATTTTGTATTCTTAGGCATCACAAGTAATAGACAATATCAATAATAGAAAATCAAGTCGGGGGAAAATCAATATAAGGAGACTTAAGCTACCTAAACGGTTAGAGTTAGGTGACAACAATGCTACGAAACATAGTCCGTCTCAAAGAGTTCTATAAAAAAAGTCCGCGTCAGTACATGTCTATCTACAAAGGTTTACATAAATTATTGAAAAAACAGGTCTAAAAAATAGACGTGCCAAAATACTTCATCTTAAGAGTGTAATTCATTTAGGTAAAAATAAAACCTAGTCAAATTAAATGCATCATGTATTTTGTAGTTTTAAAAATATGAAAAGGTGGACCCAAAATCGTCACTGCCACCAGATAGCACGGGTGTTCCATTTGTTTATGCATGTGAAGGCAATTTTGACTCATTTGAACGTTTTGAAAGAAATTTACGTGTCTAAATGCCTTTCTGTTTTGCGCCCGGTTGCACCAGTAACTGTCCAAAGGACATAAAAGAAAATTAGTTGCTAGGACAGAAGAATCCAAGCTTTTTTTCCGGCGCCTAAGGTTAGCCTTGTTTATTCAATTCAAACCTTTGTAAAAAGGACGAAAAAATATTGTGAATATTTCTCCGCGATTATTTCTGTAAACATCTACTCTATTAATATAGGTATCTAGCAGTAGAGACGTGATTCATCATGTTCATAGATTTCATATAGAATACTGCAAGACATTTTTCACAATATTGAGCGTGTTGTTTGTTTCACCTCTTAAACTCGAGAACCACTAATATGATTTACCAGTTTCTTTTTTTAATTCATAGATATGTTCTCTAGCAAGGTTTTAGTATATATTTTGTATTCTTAGGCATCACCAAACATTTTTCTCTTTTAACACGCTTTTAATATTGTGGCATAACATTGTTTTGAGCTAACATCATTTAAATCATCATTAATTCTTTTTATCTGCTGAGATATTGTTCAATTAACCTACAATACAATGTAAAATATAGATGCTCATAATGTCAGATTTGTCAATTTTCTAATAATGTTTATGTAAAAATGGTGCCAGCATTAGACAATGTTATTAGTCATTTGTTAAGTCAACTTTTTTATTCAGAGGTTCACAACATTTATTTTTGGCTGGAGTGATCAATGGACCCATATTCCCTTTTCTGATGAGTGGAGTATTCTAAACAATTAAATTCAAGATGTTACTTTTTAATTCACTTTATCATTTCTTAGTAAGAAATTTTTCGTTAAAAAATTATTTGCATTCTAAATAAACTAATTTTGAAGAATGAACAAAGAAACCGCTTAATGTTTTTGCATTATAATTGCTTTAATCATTTTCTCTTTTGTATAAGAAAGATAATCTTAATTACTTGGAATGAAAGTGAAATTAATATGTGTAGTCTCGCCAACCATATGTATATTATTCGAGACTACCCAAGTTAATTTCATTTTGAATTACGCCAACAAACAATCACCAATACCATCTATACTTAATAACATTATTGTATCAAATTTTATTTTATTTTCTGATTTTTTTCTTGAAAAATGCAATTTTTCTGGAAAGACTCGAGCCATCAGTTTGAAGCGGTGAATCCCTGTACTTCAAATTTTTTCGTAAAACTAAACACTGCTTCCTGTAGCGTTGGTCACGAAAGGCGTGCAGTCATTTCTCGCTATCTTCTGAACCACAAAAGAAAAACCAATTCATTTTCCTCAAGATAGGTACTTTAATTGTAAAACAATTTTGTAATTTCAGAATTCATTTATATCCTGTTCAAATTGTTAAAGACACTCGATTTTCTTTTAGAGATATTGCTCACAAGTTTCCTTTAAAACACAATTTTTTATGTACCTTCGACTTCTGAAGTGCCATTAGTTCAACGACAACAAAAACCATTGTCAAATTAGGGAACTTTTCAACAAAACGTAAGAAAAAGACAAAATGTACACAAAAATCTAAATTTTTAAATTTTCCAATAAAATATAAAGCAAATAAGTTTTACTTAATTGGGAAACGAAAAAATAAGTTTTACTTAATCTATAAACATTTTCATGGCAGGGCAGAAATTAAGTGTGTATGTGCGCATATGAGCACATATATAGCAGGCAAATGCGCTCGAAGAGCTACCTTGTGGTCCACTTTAGAAACGTTGATTAATCTCCTTCCTATACCTCCATGCCCAACTAATAGACGCTCTCTGCGCTGAAGTACTTTCCAGCACCCCTCGCGGGATTTGCGCCAAATACGTAGAGTACCCCCTATGTATCATGATTCCCCCATAGGCCACAGATACTCATGGACGAAAGGAGGTTGTATTGTTACAAATGTAATTGAACGCATAAAATGAAAGCATTTCATCCTTTTTCCTATGTTTCTATATAATCATTTGCATGCTATTTAAACGTCAGTACTGAAGACACAAAATATCTGGAGGTCGCTAAAAAATAAAATTGAAAGGAAACCGATCATAAACGTCGTATGTGTTCCGTATTGGGGTAAATAACCGGGTAATTTAAATAAACATCATTAGGTTACCAGTGTTACTCATAAATCAGTTACGTTGGCACAGTTATACATGTAATAAGGAGAGATATTCCAAAGATCCTTCAATGCTTAAATCTCTTGAATAGTGTCCATATTTTATTGATCCCCTAATTTTTTCCCCTATCTACAATTACGTATTAAGTAAGTAGAAAAGTGTGGAGGTAGATAAATTATTTTAAATGCAAAAAATAAGTGCAGTAATATGAGGAATTTACCGGGACATTTTTAAATTCAATAAGTATCGCGCTTAGAACTTGATGCAATTGCCTAAGCGAAGTTGTGTATAAGATGAAAGGAGGTATCGCAAAAGTTACTAAACGTACAAAATTAATGTATTACATCCTTATTTCCGATGGTTTCATAACATCATTACATGGTTTCATAACATGGAGTGTATTTACACGTGAATAGTGACGACACAGAAATGAATGAAAGTACATAAGGTACGGACACGCTAGTAGAATATTTACAGAAGTATTTGAAATTTACTGAGTAACGGGTTTAAGTGGCGAAGTAATTACTTCGGCACATAAGTATATTAAATGAAAGGAGGTATCGGAAAGGTACCAGAGTATTTAAAGGAGGTATTTAAAAAGTAGAAAAACCTTTAAAATTATTACATCACATCCTTTTCTCCTATGTTTCCTTAATCATTTGCTTGCCAATTAAAAGTTAGTTCTAAAGACGCAAAAAATCTGGTGGTCGCTAAGAAATAAATTACAAAGAAACGAATCATAGATGTCGCTTGTGTTCGGTATGGGGCAAATAACTGGGTGATTCAAACAGATTTAAGTAACCAGAGTAAATCACGAATCACTTACTTTGCCACAGTTAAACACGTAATCCCTCTGAAGATCTAAGTTTCTGACTAATTTTCTAAGACATCTCGAAGTGCGATACGATTAAAAACGGTTTTGATACCTCCTTTCATCTTATACATAACTGTGCTTAAGTAATTTCATCAAATTCTAACCACGTGACTTATTGAATTTCAAAATTTCCGAATAATGAGATCTCAGTACTCACGTTTAGGAAGCTAGTAAACTATTAAGGAAACATAAGAAACATTCTCCGTTTTTCCTTCTGGTAGAGGCGGATTTATCATACAGGTTTTCTAGGCTTTGTCTAGGGGCGTGTCTATTGTAACAATAAATCGTGAATTTAGTGTTATTTCAATTCTTATGATTTTTAAACACTATACTCAGAATAATCTATAGTTCGATAATAACTTACATGTAATTTTTTGCTTAAAATTACAAACATATTGACATTCTATTAGTATTATAACTCGCAGCTAACTTTTTATCTTATCTAGGAATTTTTGCTGAATTTTTTGAATCCGCCTCTGCCTTAGGGCCCTTGATCGGAATTGATGGGATGGTCCCTTGCTTGCTTCCGGAGAGTAAATTAGTTTTTTTTCCTCCACGTGGTCATACGCAGTTTGTACTGGTTTTTTTTGACAATAAATTTATTATTATAAGAATGAAAATGTGATGCATGAGTATACAACTATATTTGTATTACCTACTCTCCTTTATGTGTATCCGTGCCTATGTAATTACTTTGCGACAGTTCCTATAGTAGCCAGTCAGTTAATATTTTTCTCTCACATCTGGAAGTGTGATACATTAATGTTGTACGTTTAACCACTTTCGCGACAACTCTTTTCATGTTATACATAACTGTCAATTCATCGGAAATAAGGATGTAATACATTAATGTTGTACTTTTAACAACTTTCGCGACACCTCCTTTCATAATATACATAACAGTGAAACCATCGGAAATAAGAATGTAATACATTATTGTTGTACGTTTAAAAACATTCTCGACACCTCCTTTCATGTTACACATAACTGTGAAACAATCCGAAAAAAGGATGTAATACATTAATGTTGTACACTACTGATATAATAAAAGGGCCCATTTATTTTTCTAAGTCCCACGCTCTGACCAGTTTTGGATCTGTTAGGTTTGCAAAACCTCTCTCCTCCTGCTTCCCCTTCGACAGGGGAAGTTTCGTTCGACCAATCGTAGGTCTATTTGAAACGTCTCCCATATTTGGAAGACATCGTGCGGCGGGTAAATCGTAACGAGATAAAATGTTCCATTACACCGCTATTAAGAAATATTTTGTATTTTTTTTAATATACACATTTTGGACTTCTATAACAAAAATATTTTGTATATTCTTGACTTCAATAAACTTTACCATTCTCTATATATAAACGACATCTCGAGACTCGTTGTCTCGCAAGGTCTTCATAGGCAATGTAAAAGATATTAGAGCTTCTGTAAAAAACGTTTGCGTAATTCTGTGATATAATATAGTTTTTAACAGAATTTGAATATAATTGCAAGATATCGTATGGAATTGGTACAATTCGAATCACAAATTACTTGTAAATTTCCTATAATTTTTTATATTTATACAGTGAAGAAAAGAAATCAAATATAATTGCCTACACGTGATGTGTATTGTCGAAAGTAATTTCACATAATTTGCAATTCTCTTAAGTTTTTCATATATGTGAAAAGGAATTAAATAAATATAGAAAACTTTTGTCTCAAATATGAACTAATAACACAAAAGTTTAATTCTCTAGTTGTAAATAATATAAAACTACTTAAGGAAAAAATAAATTACTTCTTCTACTGACATATTTATCCACGATATAACAATTTGGTAGTAATCGTGCAACCTTAAAAATATTCACAGATCAATAATATGAAAACCTCGTTTCAGATATGAATGAATAAAAAAAGACAAATCCCTTTTATTTATTCCAATCAAATTGAAATGTATTAACTCATATTAATACCATAGGTTCTTTTCTTTATCTTTCTTCCAATTTCCTTCTTTCCTTCTTTCCTTCTTTAACTCTTTCTTTCTCTCACTTTTCGCTATCGTTGTTTTACTTTTTCTCTCCGTCTTCCATTCCTTCTCTCTTCACGTGTATTGTCTAACGTAATTTCACATAATTTGTGATTCTTTTATTTTTTCATATATGTCAAAAGAAATTAAATAAATATAGAAAACGTTTGTATACGATATAAATTAATAACACAAAATTTTATTTCTCGTGTTATAAATCACATTAAACCACTCAAGAAACTAATAAATTACATGTTCTAATGATACAATGAACTACAATATAACACTGGTTGTAATCGTGCAGCATATAAAATCGTGAACCGAGATTAATATTACAAAAAACGTGTTTTGGATTACAACAAATACACCTAAAACTGAAATCTCTTTCATTAATTTATTCAAATGAAATTGTGAAATATAACAACAGGATCTTGTTTTCTTTCTTTGTTCCTATTTTTCTCTTTCTCCCTCTCCCTCTCTTTCTCTTCACCGTCACTGGATACACCGTCATTGGATGTGAATTCGCAACTAAGGACGTTCGTGTGGGTGGAGGATTCCAAATACAATGAGAAACATGAGATGCACACTATCTTCTATTCTCCTTTAAAAATAACATTAAAATGACATATCTACAAACACACTCTTTGGATTCTCACCATTGGTAAACCAAAAAGTACGCGATGTGAGTGGAACTTATTTCACTGCATCTATACCAAACTTTACCGATAATGCGGATTAAACATATACTAATTACACTATCAATACAGTATATTTAAGAAAAATAAAATAGTTGGAACAGTTTTTGAATATTTTTCAAAAGTATACTTTGACCTTCAAATGAAGTAGCCTTTGCGTTCAAGTAAAGCGAAAGTTTAAATCACCTGCGCAAATTCTCTCTCTTTCTAGGTATTCCTGGTTGAAATTATTTCTTTCATCTACGACTATAAGAAGAAAGGTTTGAAATACCTTATCTGATCAGACGGCCTCGTTTTACTCTGCAGAGGGGGAATTTGAGTTTATGGAGCTTAGTAAAATTGGACGATGCGATTGCTACTTTATTGCTACGAAAACTGTTAGTTTAAATTAATAGAGCATATACCTTTTTCTTTAGTAAACATTGTTCTCCAAATGTATAATGTTGTAAATCTAGATGCTGTATGTATAAATATTTATTGAAAATATGGTTTGGATATATATTAGACCCGTTCCCTACTCAATATTTTTATTAAAATAGAGTTTTAATACTTGTATAACTACTAACTCGTGAATTTCTTTTAGTATCATTGTTTTCTTTATATATAAATTATTTGCTTTTAAATTCAATATAAATTTGTTTTGCACATGTTTATTGAAATTTTGAAGAATTAAATTTCTCGTAAAATATATCATTGAACACTTTCATTTACATATGAAGAAACTAAAATATTGAAACTAAAGAGAACATGAATAGAAATTATTTTATAGAACTTTTGTCCTGTGGTCAGCAGATGAACTTTGTCGTAAAGTGCCATGCCACGTTGCTATGTATGTTGTAATGCTACGTTGCCGAATTGACAATTGCTCCGCATATGTTTTAAGATTTTCCTGAGCAATTTAAGAGCATGAATTAAGGTTTCGTTCATTACAGCTCCCAAACTGATATTACGAGCTGAATTGTGTATAAACCATTTTAAAATATTAGTTCACAAGTGTCACCAAGATTGGAACCTACTTTGTGGTGACAGAACAATCATAGCAATGCTTTACTGTTCTCCGCCAATTACACTCTTGCTGGAGGAGGTAAAATGTCTTTTGAAAAATTCGAACAAATAAATAGTCATTCAAGTCTGCGTGTTTTAGTCGGTTTGACAAAGAATGACATTATTTTTGTCTTGCATTGCATGTAGCCATACCGCGGGGTTTAAGATTTAATAGATGTATAAATAATACAATTAGTTGAATTGAGAGTGAATTAAAATTAAAATTATTTTATTTGTAACCAATCTTTGTAATGTTTGTAATAATAAAGTGAAATTATACTTTAAAATTAAATTGACGTCATCCTCAGAATTATTTTAATAATTCTGCATAATATCATTATTTAGTATACCTTGTTGAAATAAATTCTTTTAACTGCGTCTCTAAGTAGTAATGTTTCCAATATCTTATCTTATCTGATCAGATAACCTCGAGTTTCTCTGTGGAGGGGGAACCTGCTCACACGGACTGAGGGTTGTAATCCTTATGAACTATCCTACTGCCATGTGAGGGGTATTGGACTCGTTATTGAGTGATCAATACAACCCTTTTAAGGGCTCAAAAAAAACAAAGAAATCCCTAACTTAATCAGCGTTAAATATTTTGTGTAGAAGATGTTTAGTCATATAGATAACCGTTTGAAACGAAAAAATATATATGCAAAGCTAAGTGGATTAGAACTCGGCAAGATCTCTACATACTTTTTTCCTAGTGGGCAGTTACTTAATCACTGTGCCACTGTGCCCGAGTAGAAAGTTATTATTCTATTTTCCTTATTCTCTCGGAATAATTATATAATTTTTTACACACAATAATTCTTTGAAATAAAAATATATTTGGCATATCTTTTAAACGTTATTATTATTATCACCAAATAATAATTATTAATTATCTTGTTCATTCTATCGTGTCAAAAACTGTCACATTGTAACAAAGACATGAAGATTTCATCCTCCGTACATCAAAACTTAGCATGACATACAAATACGAATACTGTTACTTTAAAATCAATGAATGCATAAAACTTTTTCTAAACTAAATACTGTGCTCCAAATGAATAAGATAATAAAAAGAGAAGTCACAAAAAAAATTTACTCCACAACTACATCAAAAAATATTTCATATCTCTATTTACTTATGTAACATACAAATCTATTAAATCTTATACAAGAGACAACAAGCAATTCAAGAAAAAAAGAATGTCATTCATTGTCAAACCGACTAAAACACGCAGTCTTGGGTAGCTATTTATTTGTTCGAATTTTTCAACAGACATTTTACCTCCTCCAGCAAAAGTGTAATTTGCTGAGAACAGTAAAGCACTGGTATGATTGTTCTGTCACCACAAGGTTGTTTCGAACCCCGGTGACACTTTTGAATTAATTTTTGAAAATGTTTTATACCACAATTCAGCTCGTGATATCTGTTTGGGAGCTGTAATGAACGAAACCTTAATTCATGCTCTCACATTGCTTAGGAATATCTTCAATAAACGCTGTGCAATTGGCAATGCGGCAACGTCGCATTACGACCAATCTGGCAATGTGGCTAGCTACTAAAGGAGATAAAGTTGGAACACTTTCGAAGTTCAATCTTCATTACGTTGAAACGTTTCCTAAGTATACGACGTCTATTTATTCCTTAGTACATTAGTTCAACGTTTCTTTTAAATAATTTCTATACCTGATCTCTTAAGTTATTTTTAGTTTGTTCATTTGTGAATGGTAGTATTCAATAATATATTTCACAAGGAATATTTTAAAGATTTAAATTTTAATTAACCCATGCAGAAATTTGTCAGTATTGAATTAAAAAGCAATCAATTCAACAAATATTTAAAGAAAACAATAATACAAAAAGCAATTCGAGAGATTCTAATTCTGACTGAAAAGTAAGTGTGATATGTTAATACACCATAGCATTGTTTACTACGCTCACCAAAATTAGTGAAGTTGGAACTATGTAAAAGTATACATGATTGTAATAAAAATATTGAATAGGAAATGGATATGCCTTCAGTTGTCTAATTTATATCCAATCAATATTTTCAATAAAAATACATTCATATAGCATCTAGATTTATCATATTATACATTTGGAGCACAAAATTTATTAAAGAAGAAAGTAATATGCACTTATTGAATTAAACTAACAGTATTCGTAGCATTGAAATATCATTCGTATTTGTATGACTTGCTAAGAATAGAAATACAGAGGTTGAAAAACTACACGTCTTTATTACACTTGGATAGTTTGAGACCTCGGGTAGTAATGTTCGTCTGATCAGATAAGATAAGATATTGGAAACATTTGCTTTTAAATAAAGATGAACAGGAAAGAAAGACACAACGCAGAAAGAAACAAGAAAAGAATGAAAGAATGAGTGAATGAATGAATGAAAGAAAGAGAAGGAAAGAAAGAGAAAGAATCAAAGAAAAAAAGAAAAAGAAAGAAGCCAAAAGAGAAAAAAAGGAAAGAAGGAACGAATGACAGAGTGAAAGAAGTAGGAATGAAAAAAGAAAAGAACCAATGGTATTAATATGAGTTAATACATTTCAATTTGATGGGAATAAAAAAAGGGATTTGTCTTTTTTTATTTATTCATGTCTGAAACGAGGTTTTCATATTATTGATCTATGATTATTTTTTTAGGTTGCTCGATTACTACCAAATTGTTATATCGTGGATAAATATGTCACTAGAAGATGTAATTTATTTGTTCCTTAAGTAGTTTTATATTATTTATAACTCGAGAATTTAACTTTTGTGTTATTAGTTCATATTTGAGACAAAAGTTTTCTATATTTATTTAATTCCTTTCAATATATATGAAAAACTTAAGAGAATCGCAAATTACGTGAAATTACTTTCGACAATACACATCACTTGTAGGCAATAACATTTGATTTCTTTTCTTCACTGTATAAATATAAGAAATTATAGGAATATTTATAAGTAATTTGTGATTCGAATTGTACCAATTCCATACGATATCTTGCAATTATATTCAAATTCTGTTAAAAACTATATTTTATCACAGAATTACGCAAACGTTTTTTACAGAAACTCTAATATCGTTTACATTGCCTATGAAGACCTTGCGAGACAACAAATCTCGAGATGTCGTTTAAATATAGAGAATGGTAAAGTTTATTGAAGTCAAGAATATACAGAATATTTTTGTTATAGAAGTCCAAAATGTGTATCATAAAAAAATACAAAATATTTCTTTAATAGCGGTGTAATGGAAAATTTTATCTCGTTACGATTTACCCGCCGTACGATGTCTTCCAAATATGGGAGACGTTTCAAATAGACCTACGATTGGTCGAACGAAACTTCCCCTGTCGAAGGGGTAGCAGGAGAGAGGCAAACGTAACAGATCCAAAACTGGTCAGAGCGTGGGACTTAGAAAAATAAATGGGCACTTTTTTGTTATCAGTAGTGTACGTTTAACAACTTTCGCGACACTTCCTTTCATGTTATACATAACTGTGAAACAATCGGAAATAAGGAAGTAATACATTAATGTTGTTCGTTTAACATCTTTCGCGACTTCTCCTTTCATGTTATACATAACTGTGAAACCATCGGAAATAGGGATTTAAGACATACATTTTTTACGTTTAATAAACTTTTGTGATACCTCGTGCATCTAGACATACATAACTGTGCTTAGGTAGTTTCATCAAGTTATAACTGCGTTACTTATTGAGTTTCAAAATTTCCCGGCAATATTCTCAGTACCCACGTATAAAAAGCAAGTAAACGATTAAGTGACCGTAAGAAAGAAGGATGTGATACATGAGAATTCAACGACATTTGTATTACCTCCTCTCCTTTATGTGTATGCGAGCCTATGTATTTTCTTTTCGACTATTCCTATGGTACCGAGTCAGTTACTCAGACCCAGAGCTACATGAGTGAAAGAAAGGTTTCGCAAAAATTACTTGAACGGAAAAATAATCAGATGTCCTTATATTATCAAAAACGGAAGGACGTCAGTACATCTCTAAGGTTAACCCTCTGATCATAATCTACGGGTTCCCGCAATCGGGGTTGTTAATTTCTGGGATCTAATTTTTCATGCGAATGTTCTGCTTACGTCTTATCACAACAAATTAAATCCTTTTTCTCACAAAGTGTCTTGTGGTTGGATTACCTCAGAGGTGCTTGAAAAAGTGCACCACACCCTGGACGGTTTCGGAGCATCTAAAATACCCACCCTCAAAGTGAGTGGGCGACGGAAAGGATAGGTTTTGTCTTTGGATGTGGGTTGGTCAGTATACACGAGACTAATATGGGTATAATTAGATATGGGCATCTAATGAATAAGCGATTATGGATAAGTATGGATTATTTGAAATATGGATAAAACTATCTAAACCAAAGGGAATAATCCACAGAAAACTGTAAAAGAAGGAAAAATATTAAGTAGAATGGAAATATATCTCCAAAAAGTACACTTCTTGTCCACCATCTTCTAAACATACCTTTACCCACTTTTTTGCTAATATTCTATTTTTTTCATACCCATCTCTTGTAAACCCTTCGCAGTTCACAATATTTAATTTCTCAATTCCAAGAATATTATTTTAGCCATTTAATGAAAATGAGTTGCGCAGTTTTATCGCGTCAACTATATTGGACTCATTCTTTTACTCTTTTACTTCTCTTTTATCGTGCTCCCTACTAACGTCTGACATTTTCTCTTTTTCCAAATATTTCACTAATGTATTCTGTTTGAGCGGTATTCGTTTTCGCATTAATTATGATTGGCCTCTCGCAGCAGGAAAAACTCGTTCACTTTCCACACCGTTCTACTAGTCAGAATAGCGGTCAATGTTACTACCATCACTTGCTTTATGTGGGAGCAAGGAGCTATCACTTTTTCTCGCATTTCCAGTCTCACGGTGTTCCTCATCCATTTTCGTTTCAAAATCCTTCCAGTTTATTTTCCATCCACTTTTCTATTTTCTCCATTTTCCTGTTAATCGCATATTCTTGATTGAACAATTAGTATTGAACTTTAGGGTGTCCAAAAACTGCTCAGTTGACGGTCGCAATCTTAGTGTCTCTTTCAATCCGGGTATTCATTAACGGCACGTTCTTCAAATAGAGTTGACAAATACATCTTTTTGTTCTAATGTTGTACTTGATGTTTAATAAGTTAAAAACAGTTGTGTAGATACTTTGTAATAACATTCAACTTTACTACATTGGACAAAACTGCGTAAAATACAATAAAATGCGAGACCTTCTTCCCCAACAAGTTCAATGTTCTTAGAATGTTCCTTATTTCTATTCCAAATTTTTCTCTATTATTCGATATTAATTGACGTATAGGCAAGTAAAACACAGAAAATGAAAAGCAGACTTGCTAGAGATACTTTATAATTTAAAACAATCTCGTGTGGATTCATATTCATTTACTCGGCCTAAACACCCAGTTCATATGAATAATAATCATGGGAGAGGAATAGAGAACGTCACCGTCACCTGCAAGCTTATGGTTACTTTCAGATCTCAGTTCTCTTAGAAGATTCTCAGAGGAAAAAGTTCCAGGGAAAAGATGAACTACTCAATGGTGGTTGAAGACTTTTGGAATGGTATCTGAAGGCTGCAGTGGTAGCTCAGTGCGCCTCGCTGCGCAATAGTCGCCATATGCTCAACCGATCATTTAAGAGCATTGGGTTTCTTCCTCTGTCGCTCCTTGGCGGAGCAGGGAATCCCTTCCGTCACTACTTACATAGAATTCTGGAATTATTTTTCTTCGCCAATAAAATTACGATGGCATCCACGGTCCCCACTACTCGTCACACAGCTGCGTTCCAACATCCACTTTTCATGCATTAATCAGAGTGGTTCAGCACTTACATTTGTTATGAACTAGACGAATACCCGTGACATTTTTCGCGTGAATTTTGTGATTTTGGTACCAATATTATTTCTTTAATCTTCATTGATATCTGTATACAGTCTACATCATGTTTACTCTTCAGATGCTCCATCACACATTACAAGTATATCACAAATCATTATTACTTCAAACTGGAGATTCTCAGAGGTAGGTACTGTACAACTGCGTGTAAATATTTATCATTCATTACGCTTTTGGAGGCTCTTACTTGCTCATACACACATTGTAAATAATCATCCACATATTCTTTAGAATCCAAGAAGTATTTATACACTAATATAAATAAAGTATTTATATACAAATATAATCCTATACGGATATGAGACAACATTCGATCTCATTTACAGGCATAACAGTAGGAGAGCTCAGAGACCATTAGTATGCAGTTATAAAATAGGAAAGGGAATGTTAGTGTGGACGACAGAAACCTTAATTTTTTTCTTTTCGCACCCTCAATAGTGAAATGGAGAAAAACTCGGCAATTTGTTTCATAATAACCTTTTCAAACAAAAAGCGAGATATGCATTAATTAGTTCGTAAGATATAAAGAAAATTCGAAAAATTTCACCCTTTACACTTTTCAAGTCGGAATATCAATGAATCTTTTAAGCGGGCCTCTAGAATTCCAAAGCATCTGGATCTTAAAATTTACATCTTTGATCATTTTCTCTCTATGTTGGTGAATCAATCAGGATAAAGTCGCTTTTAAAAACATATTAACATAGTACATCATACGAAATGTTAAATTTACGATAACGTCGCACATACTTAATACATTTCATGTCTCATGGCGAGGTTCGGGCCATTTGGCCCGCTCTTCCACCTATCCGTGACTTGGGCAAAGGAATTGAGAAGGAGAGATGTTGGGTTGCCAGGGTACTAACGGTATCGAACCGATATTTGTCTCGAGTAGGTGAGGGAAAACCTAGCTGAAAACCTCACCTAGTTCGGTCGATCAGGGTTTGAACTCACACTCTACCGCAAAGCGGTATCGTGCTAGCGAAGACGCTACCACTAGACCACCACTGTCGATTCAATCAATAAAATACTGTGATAATTTCAAGTTTCAAACTACCTTTAAGCCAAATTTCCCCAGAATGAGTTCAGTAATTTAAACTTAAAGCATCCGCAAACAGCTATGTGCACTTTCGCATGTATACATGGGTGAGGATTAGGATCGTTTCATTGTTTAAAATACAACCTCACTTCCTTTCTTAGATAATTCGAGTTAAGAAATATACGTTCACGAAAATGTCACATTCCTCAAAATATTTTCGAACACATGTCTGCCATCTTCAAGAGTTTCAAAAGCACCAGTGATAATAGATTCAACGATAATTCTCCAATGCTAAATAAATCCTACCAAATAATGTTTTTTTTTCTTCCTAAACTACAATATAGCTAATAATTCACCAATACGCCTCGGCTATCTATGGAAATGACCCTTAATAAAACAAAGTTTTTGTGCCAAACTATAGAAAAATATTCTCGAAACGGATTCAGAAATATACATAATCAATACTCGTTAATTATGTTTTTGTAGTTCAATATTATTTTACTGTTTATCACAATAAAAAATAATTCTAGATACAGGTCTTGTCAACCTAAAAGAGCTGAATCCGTTTCGGACATATTTTTCCATAATTTGGCACAAAAACACTTTGTTTTATTAACGGTTTTTTTAATAGTCAATAGACCAAGTCTGTGAAAATATGATCGTTTAATTCAGTAAATGTATATTATTTGTTTGTTGCAGTTGACACACTGGCAGAGTCCACATATGCACGCATACTTCCCGGCGCTCAACTCATTTCCATCACTTCTTGGAGACATGCTTGCAGATGCTATCAATTGTCTTGGATTCACATGGGTAGGTATCGTTTTACTTCACTTTATTTGTTTCATGAAGACAATAATGAGATACTCGTAAATATTTCTTCCGTGTACCCTACACATGGAGAATATATGTAATAACATTCGGTCAGGTAAAATAGCGGCGGGCCGGGAATCGAACCCGTCTCTCCTGCTTTGAACGCAGGGGTGTTAATAACTACACCATCCGTTCGCCTTTCACAACTGTACACCAGACCTAAACCCCGGAAGACCTGAGACACATCCCCATACTGGAGATAAGTGAACCACACAATGCTGTGGGCACTTTATTACCGGTTTCACTCGTACCTACGAGTCAAGGTTCATTATGTACATATTTCTTCCGTGTACCCTACACGTGGAGAAGATATGTGATAATGAGCCGGGTTCGATTCCCGGCTCGTCGCCATTATCACTTGACCGAAAGTTATCACAATGAAATACTCATTGTCAGACTACCACATATACCATGCCAGTCGATAATAATAAACCATGAACCATAAAACACAATATATATTTTTTTATTTTACGCAACGCAACAGTAAACATTTTCACAATATTTTTATGGCAGCGATAACGTAAAACATGCCAGGGTCTTAATGTATTGCGAGTAAGTGTCATATTCTATTTTTTTTACCTCAAGAATCCGTCGTGCTTCTGCAACCAAATTTTAATTGGTAATAATGGAAAGTCTTACCTACAAGTTTTGCAAATTTCAGAATTGTATGCTAAATTGATAAAAGGTCGTATCGCACTTTCACAATACGATTTTCCAGGATAGAAATATCACATAATTCCCGTTTGTTCATCTAAATTAAAAAATATTTTGTCCGTTCGTGGCCTGCATGAGAGGTTCTATGTGGTATAGGTGCCGAGGAAATGAAGGCTTTTGGTGAGAACGAATAAACGTGACAACAGAGAAACTCTTCTTGTGTTGGCCAAAGAGTAGGATTTTTACTAGTCCAGTAGTATCGTGGTTCCGGAACGCACCGGAATGCCGTTTTGGTTCTTAGTTTTGGAATATATTTCTATTTATATACCTACATGAGAGTTTATTTTATGCGACGTTAAAAGAAAATGAATTTGAAAAACAAAATTCAAGTTGAATACAGCAAGGGACCTGGGCCACCCGTGAGAGGAGTGGAGTTGCTTTTATATTAGTACCATTCGATTTCGGCATGTGCACTGAGAAATAGAGAAAATTGTAGGCTACGTTCTCTCATAACTACCAGCACAAAAAGGTGTCAGTTTTAAGGATTCCAATATTACTGAAACATAGACACTGATTATGATTTTATTTCTAGAGGCAAGACAGCCATATCAAATATAAATCGGATTAATACTCTTAATCAATAAAAAAAGTATTATAATTTTAGGTTACAGAAATAGTGAAGTTCCAATGCTGAAAATCGACTCTAGAAGGCGCGATAATGTGCAAATTAACACATCAATTTTCAAAAATTTCTAAGGGGAAAACTTTTCGAGGGAAAAAAACCAAAGGGACCCCCTTTTGTTGGAGAAGTGTTGGAAATTGAGCGTTCCGGTAATGCTAAATTCTCCATGGTACCACTGATTTTATCACTCCGAAGTAAACAATTCCAACACACCACAAGTTTGGACTACCTACTGCAAACATTTCAGGACAATTCACCCTTCACATATTCACATCATTGAACTCTCAAAACATTTCGCTACTTTTCTCATTGTTAAGAAATCTCTTACACAATTGTCGCCACATCATTAACCACCCATGACAGTATCTGATCGCACCAACGCATTAAACATTCACGAAAATCATTAGTTACATCCTGCACCTCTTTATCTCTGCCTAGAAAATAAGCAAACATATCTTTTAGTAGTTGTTGTAGAATATGGGTAAGATTTTTCAGGATCATAGTCTCTTAAAAATGAATAAACAATGTCATTAACTCTTTCTTCAAGAGGAGAAAATCCTCTTTGCATAATCATCGATGGTGCCACACCCAATGCATAAGTGTCATGGTCACTGAAGTATTAGCAGTGGAAATGAATGTTGCCTACCTCGCAAAATAGCAAACTCTCCTTTTAGCCGGTTTTATAGAGCTCAAGGAAGAGAGTTAGAGAAAGAAGGATTTCTCACAATTTGTTTCCCGTTATTTGGGATACTACACGAGCATTAACTCTGAGGAGCGAAAACTACGAAAAAATCTGCGTATATAACCATCCCGCAATTTAGACTCCCGAGAGAAGACTGAAAATCGAACCAAGTCGATATGCAACCACGTGATCCCCTTATTCCGAAATTGCAAGGCGAACCACTCACCCATTATGTATGGTCTGTAGAGTTAAAAGTTCTACTTCAAAAGTGTCATAAAAGGAGTGAAGGATCTTCGTCCTGAGGCCAGAAGGAGTTGTTATTTCAAGAGAAGAGTAATGTCAAAACTACCCCTATCCGGCGCCTTTGACCTGCATAGCAGGTTATGGTGCTGTTTCCTTCACAAATACATTTCCTGTTGAGGTCGGTCCATGTTACCAGTTGAGGTCGGCGGAAACCCACACATGCCGTGTATTATGTTTTTGCGAAACATAATAGTGCTGCCGGCGAAAATGTGACAAAATTCTGGCTTCTGCTGCCATCTGCTTACAGTATTTTGTGGTTCTGCCGAAAGTCGGCTTACAATGAACAGCCACTATCAAAGAGACATTATTACAAGTAATAATATGCGCACGAGTACATACGCATATTGTAAGTAGACATAGAAATTAAAGGTACACGCCTCGACTAGGACAACAATCCTGTTTTGAGTCTGGAACCAAATAACAGCAATCCGTATAATTTTCACCACCTTACCAGTCACAACCTGTATGCGAAACAAAACTCTGATCTTATACAAGTAATACCGTTTCTGTGGGATACCTCTTCTAAAAACTGAATGTTTGAAAATGAGTTCCATATAAGAATATTTCTATCGACTCCAAAACAACGAATTATGCCTCATCGATCAAAAATACTTCCTTTTAAACTTACATAAAAACGATCCCTCATTTAGATTATTTCATTAAATGCCATTATATGTTTAGCCCAAACACATTACAAAATTAATAATAAGTGGTATTTTAGTTTGAATAGTAACTAGTTTATAAAACAGATACAAAAATTCATAAAAATAACATCAAAAACTGTCCATTCCTCCAACAGAGATGCCTAGCTGCTAACAACTAGGAGGAAATGCGATATATTTGGTATTTGCAAGGGATGAGAAACGTAGAACAAATTTTTCAACTTGGTACGTTTTTTACCCTACTGTGTTCACATTTGACAAATCGAATTCACTGTCAGTGAAATTATCTCAGTCTATTTAAATGCTTTATGTTATTACGAGGAAATATTAGTCATTTATTCTTCTTAATGAGTAGGAGAAATTTTTTCTAGACCTACTGATCGACGCACTATAGTATAAATATGATCAATAAAGTTTAGATTTAGTGTTACTATAAATAGAGAAATTGGTTTGAAACGTGTTTATTAAAATATGAAATAAAGGGAAAATTAAAAAAGAAATTTAATTCAGTCCTGAAGCAAGACTTTCTTGGAACCCGCAGATTGTGCACGTTGGGCTGCAAAAACCTTTAACTATAGCACAACAATTGGGTACATAATGTACCAGGACTTAAGAAAACTAAAAGAAGTCTATGAGGAATTACATACGGTACTATTTGAACAATAAATTTACGGTTTTCTTCCCTCAGCGGGTTATTGCTTACTAACGTAGACAATAATTTCAATTGATGTACACATCTTCCAGCATTGAGACATAACTGTGGTATTACACATCTAAATACCACGTTCCAGACGTGATTCTGGAACTTACAAAATTTCTCCCGTTAGGTACTCTCAGGAGGAAGTAGTTTGTGTGGATCATTCCCCTCTCCAGCATTACTATCGTTTATTAAGTAGTATCTAAAGTCCGTATTTCGTACTCCTTGACCCTCAACTCAGGTTGACAACTTTAGAAAATCATGGTATTTAGAACTAATGAGGTAATGTCCCTCAGCATCTGGCATTCCGTGGTTTTAGTAGTATATAGAGTTCAAACTAAAATATCGAGAAGCATTCAAGAAGAAAACCTCATACTTTAAGTTACGTCTCAGGGTTTGAATCACCCCCCCTCCCAACACACACACCTTTTGGAATGCATCCATACTTCCATAGCTTGTTAGAAGGCAACCAACCGGAGACTAAACTCTCTAACATTCCGCCAAAATGCTGCATAAGCAACAAACCTCTACTTTCCACGAGCTGTAGTTGCTTAGTCAGTTCGCAGAGAACATGTATTTATTCATCACACTTTCTCGCCTAGATTTTCTAACCACTAGTTCATTGTTTTCCAGTTCGTTTTTCTTGAAATTGTTCTCCCAGTGATGTTTTCATAGACGTATCTTTCCAATTTTTCATCTTAATCGAGTCTACGCTCGCACAGAAACTGACGCAGTATTATTATTAATCAATTAGACAATATAGCTTATTCTATTTTCAGTTTTTCTGTATAAAAGAAATATTTTTATTTCCGTTCATTGGTTTTCTTCCGTAGATAGAACAAAGGAAGTGAAAGTTCTTTTTATGTTTTTCGGCGCACATCTTTCTTTGAAAATTTATAATATAAGAACTATATGAAACAAAATGTTAACATTTTATTGTAAAATTGCCTTTTAACATACATTTTTATTTAAAATTGTTTATTGGCCTAAAAAGGCTATGTTGTACTAATTTTTGAACTATGTTTCCCTCGTTGGTGGATGACCGTAAAACGTCAAAATTGGTTTCGAAAGATAATTCTTAGTCCAAATAATCAAGAGAGTTAATTTTTATTCTTTAAAAAGCGGAAAATAATATCGCTCAAACTTTTGTTTACAAAAATATCAAGCTATTATCAGACTAAAAACATCGGCTAACCCCTGGTCTTTAATGATCGTAATATAATTTACGTTACTGTAATTGCATTTAGACATTACCAGAGCTAAGTTCCTCATCTTTTTTGGATTATTTACTTGAATTTATTTATGAAATATAATTGAACAATAACATAATCTCCCTTACATATTATTCACTCTCACTCACCTCCATGTTTAAAAATGCTCTCTAATATAAAAACAAATCAATTCTGAGTGCATGTTTCATATTAAGTATACCCAACCTATGTCAACACTAAAAATCGACTTTAAATCCGCCCGAAATTTGCACCCCGTTTTTTGGCTCAACCTGGAATACTACCCATGAACTCACCAACTGGTTAGATATTTCTTATTAAGATTTTTTCAAAGCTTCCCTTAGATTTTGAGAAGAAAATACACTTTCTCTTTTGGTGTATTATTAAATAGTGTAAATTGATGAGGCCACATGGTTAAAATCTAATATTGTGTCATTAATTTATGTTTTTATAGACGAGAAAGTTGTTATATACATACAATTCAAAGATTATATAAAAGCAGAATAGAAATATTTCATTTATTTCATTTAATTTTCACTCTTTCCCCTGAACCCAACATCGTCATGACAGAGGATATCTTGTTTAGGATGTCTTCTGTTGTCGAAACTATCGTCTTCATCACCAGATGTCTCGTTTTCTTCTGAATTCTCGGTATCAATATGACCCAGATGTTTTTAACAAGTAGAATATACAGTGCCACAAATACATATACATATACATATACACAAATAATTCACCCAATTTAATTAACACATCACCTACCAACCACCATTGTAGTAGAATCCAGCAATTATATCACATACCTTAGTCATTCCTCAGTGAACTAGTGAGTCATGATTTAACTCCAACTACCACACCTCCACAAAAGCAAAACACCACACCAATAACTATGTTAACATTACCACAAACATAAAAGAACATTACTAGACTTGTACTTAGTACTTTTAATTACAATTTATTTTGAAAATTATTAAAATAATAGGATAATAGATAAATTTCGCACCCGAGTAGGTAGGGTTTCGAAGGGACGCAGCTGCAGAACAAAATGGAGAGTGGAGTGGGAAGAGTCTTCGTTTGGGGCACAGACCCGGGTGTTTCTTTTGAATAAAGTTATAAAAATATCAGTCGAGTGTCTGGACATCCTGCGCAGCTAGTTTACGGGGACCGAAGGCTAGGTAAAGAAAATTGAATAGATAAGAGAGATGATTGACCAGATAAGTTGTTGACAAGTACTTTGAAAAGGCAAATGGAAAGTTACTATAGAAATTCGGGAGGAAGGTCAGGGTTATTTTGGAGATAGATCCCAAATGTAAGGCCCGTACAAAAACACAGAGAAAAAGGAAGATTCGTTGTAGGGCGCTGTCGCCGGACGAAGGAGTCCATTAATAAGAATGTTGATTAATGCAGGATATAGTGGTAAATAAGTAGGTTTGACTGTCGAGCAACGTAGCTCATGGGTCCACAATGAAAGATGAATGACGAAAGGCGGCA
Source organism: Laupala kohalensis (assembly GCA_002313205.1). Lineage (NCBI taxonomy): Eukaryota > Metazoa > Arthropoda > Insecta > Orthoptera > Trigonidiidae > Laupala > Laupala kohalensis. Next base: position 104,523 of record NNCF01126498.1, read on the forward strand.
TTAACGAGGGGCCAGAAAACATCTGCGTAAAAGATCTGGGGTTTAGGATGGAAAGAAGTGTCAATGACAGGAGAGAGAGGCATTGAAATAAAGTGTCACTGGAAAGAACAAAGAGGGTCTAAGGTAACTTTCTAGTATTAAATATCACCTTGCGAAAAGATGTGGGTCACGAGACTGCGTAGTATCATAGAAAGGGGCTCGTTAGAAAAAAAACACTAAGATTTCGGAGACAAAAAAGTATTGTGATAATCAAACTTTGCTATTCGTCCAAAACGAATAGACTTCATTCTAAATTAACCAGCCAAAAACACTCCACGTGGAGTGTGAAAATTAATTATTGTCCGTAGAAAATAATGACGTCAGGAAGGGTAGAGCCCTATCGCTAAGTTTTGGGACGCTAAGTGGGGAGAGGACTACTTAAGCAAGGGAACAGAATCGCTCTCGATTCAAAAATTCAGAGATTCACAGATATTAGATGAAGAGATCATCATCAGAAGAGTATTATTATTACATCATTATTATTTGCATTACGAGACGTTAAGAGATCATTATTTTCTGAGCTACGACATTCTGTGTTGTTTTCTGAGTTAGATCGACTATTCTGAGTTATTCTGAGAGAGGACTTAACTAATTTTCGATATGATATGATGAGATGATGAACTTGTGTTTTTAGATGACTCGGTGATCATTAGTCGGTCCGTTTTATTTTCAAGTGTCGTCCGATCTCCGACATGTTTTCGGTTCGTGTGACATCAACCTTTTGAGAGAAGGTAATGGCTATGAACTTTAATTAACGCCATTAGCTTGTCGTCAAGTTGAGCTGATAATAACTGCAATGATATTTCGTAACGCTACGCTGAGGGTCATTTGGTTCTGGACGTGGTGAAGGCGAATGGTACGTACCTACGGGGTGGAGCAGTGAATGGTTTGGCAGTATCGAGGGGTCATTCATCCTTAAGGAACTCGCCACGCCCACGTCGTTTTGACAACTGGTGGTCCAGCTTTAATTACTAACTCTAAGGTAATTAGCATGACTGGCTGTGCCCAGTGTATCTGCTATAGCATCAAGTGGCAGTGAACTGACCTATGCATGTGCAACGATTGCCAAAGACTCTTGTGGCGCTCGTCAATGTTTAATTAATAATAATCATCATGGACAATCAGTTATTGTTGATGATTATATTTTTATGTATCATGTTTGAATTAAATCAAGACTGGAGCAAATAATTAAACAGCACTAGGAGTAATTGAATGAAAAGGCAAACCAATTATTATGGTTTACAACATGTACTTGGTAATTGTGGTGCTTTAGCAACATTATCAAAGCATGATAAATTAAAAGTCGTTTCTATGTTGCTCATTTTTTTATTATTGGTATTAGAAAGCTTTTTCGGCTGCATAGCAACCATCGTCAGTAACATACACTGGAAAATATAAATGTACATAAGATGACAATAATAAAATAA
>NNCF01126498.1:109103-148452 GCA_002313205.1 Laupala kohalensis
TTTTATTATTTTATTATTGTCATCTTATGTACATTTATATTTTCCAGTGTATGTTACTGACGATGGTTGCTATGCAGCCGAAAAAGCTTTCTAATACCAATAATAAAAAAATGAGCAACATAGAAACGACTTTTAATTTATCATGCTTTACAACATGTGTGATTTATGGGGGAATATGTTGGGGAAGTGTGATCATGAGTAGCGTAGGGCATAATTTTACATTATGCCATGTAAAAAGTTTACATTATGCATAATTTTACATTATGCCATTAATTTTCCATGTATTGAATAATTAAACCAATTTTATCAAATTTACGTGTCTTTGAATAAGAAACAGTGTGTGTATATCATTATAATAAAATGGGCCGAACCGCGACCTTTTAAATTTTAATTACCTAGTGCAAGATTAAATGTAGGGTTTTCTGTCGAGTTGCTGAGTAGGCTTGGCAAGTTTTTAGTTAATTAAGTCCCCTTTTACTTGGCACAATTGACTCTCCCAACTTGGGGTCCGATTGTCATAGGACCCATATTTAAAATTGTTACTATATATACATAAAATTCTATACTTTTTTGGTTTCATCTTACTCTATCTCACTACTTATTTTGTCTTTATTATTATTATTATTTAACTATATAGTTATCAACTAATCTACGAGGAATTATTTACAAAGATGTTTCTTCATAATATTGGCATAAATACTTCTCAAATTGGCAATGTCTGTTTTTTTGTTACATGTGTTTTCTCTGTATATATACATCATCTCTTTGATCTTCCTTTTATTTACATAAACTCCTTTATCTAAAATTTGAATGTCTTCAATCCTAAATTTCTGGTTACAATTAACAGCATGCTGAGCAAGAGCACAAGTAGGATATTGTTTATCGCAGTTCAATTTGTGTTGATTAACCCTTTTATACGGCATCTGTCCTGACTCACCTGCACATTTTTTCTCACATCCACCACATGGGAAAGAATAGGCCACTCCACTAATCTTGTTCTTGCGAATAATTTGTTTAACTCTGGAAAACACTTGATTTCCAAATGTTTCCAAATTGAGGGCTGGAGCTAGATTAGTTTTCTGTCTCAAAGGATGGTGTGATAGGAAATTTAAATACCTATCTGTCTTCAATGGTTTGCGATACCAATCAATTCTGATCCTTCCACTGTATCTCTCTAAAACAAATGTCAAAATGGAAGATTAACTTCTTGTTCAATTTCTAAAGTAAATTTAAGTTTCTCATGAATACTACTGAATAACTCAGTTATTTTATCATTAAAACCAATAGGAATAGCCAAACAAAGATCATTCAAATATTTGAATATGAAAGGACATTTGAAAGGAAGTTTAGTCACTACTATATCTAATAAATTGTTCATAACCAAGTCTGCCAATATGGGAGCAACAGGAGATCCCATAGTCACTCCATCTTTCATCACATACTATTTGTCATTAAATACTGTGTATCCACTACATGCTGGCTTAACTAGTTTGATGAGAAGTAAATAAATAAATTTTATTGTCAAAAACAGTACAAACTGCGTATGACCACGTGTAGGACAATAAACTAATTTACTCTCCGGAAGCAAGCAAGGGACCATCCCATCAATTCCGATCAAGGGCCCTAAGGCAGAGGCGGATTCAAAAATTTCAGCAAAAGTTCGTAGATGAGATAAAAAGTTAGCTGCAAGTTATAATACATATATAATGTCAAAATGTTTGTAATTTAACGCAAATATGTTTGTAAATTTACATGTACAAGTTATTATCGAACTATAGATTATTCTGAGTATAGTGTTTAAAAATCATAAGAGTTGAAAAAAAACAACACTAAATTCACGATTTATTGGTACAATAAACACGCCCCTAGACAAAGCCTAGAGAACCTGTATAAGAAATCCGCCTCTACCCGAAGGAAAACCGGAGAAAAACCCGGGCCAGGATGGGGCTACAGAATTAATGTACATAACAGTACGCATAAAACTAAATTAATATGAGCCATAAACCACACAATCATGCAATAGTTTTTGAAATTGTTATAAGTTATTTAAAAAGTGCTACAGCAATGGCATGATAAAGTACAAGACGGATTTAACTTTTATTAAAATCAATAAATTCTTTTACAGTGTAGAAGCACTGGTGCAGGAGGTAGTTTTTAACCGCGGATTTGAAGATATTCAATTTCATAATATCTTTTATATTCTTGGGAAGGGAATTATATAGAACGATTCCCGAATGATGCGGTCCTTTATGGCAAAGAGTGGTAGACACTCTAGGCAGATGAATATTATTACTATTGCAAGTATTGTGTTCGTGAACGAGACTGTTTCGTATAAAGCAAGGGTGGCACTTCAGTAATTCGGTCTTAACAAACAAGACCGTTTCATAAATATAAATGCAGGGAAGTGTTAAGAATTCAGTATCTGTAAATTTGTACTCGTTAGTATTAGTAATACTGTCGAAATTTTCTGGAATAATGTTTAGGGCCAAGTCTAATGGTATATGGGTGATCAGAGAACTCACATCCAGAGATATTAAATTATAATTGTCTGGAATCACCATCTCTTTGATATTCTTATATAGTAGAAAAATCTTTAATGTTGTATTTATCATGAGAGAGATTTTAAGAATATTGCAAACGAACTTAGCACTCTTAATTATCAATACATCATCATGTTGTTTTAGAAATACCTAACAGTTAGCCGCCAATTTCTATGGAATGCCATCAACGAGGTATTCGTCGTTGCATTGGCAGTTTTGTGCAGTATTCATCAAAACATTCGATTTTTTTTCTTTTTTTCAAGTAGTGCTTCAATTGTTTCTTCAATCTTCAATCTTTTTTGTCCTAGCCTTAGTGTTATGACTTCTTACGTTATCTAGACCAAAATACATTGCCTTTGTTTTTTTTCGTCTGAAATCGTCCGTTAACAATTAGTGTCTAATATCCCGTTTTTTCTGTTTCGACTGATCTCCTTGAATTTCCTCCACATATCACAACCAAATCGTTTGCAAAACCTATAGACGGTATCTCCTTTTCGTCTAATTGCCGTATCACATCGCGAAATAGTATGTTCCAGCGTATTGGCCCCGATGATGAACCCTGTAGGCATCTTTTTGTCATCTCATAATACTGTCCTTTTCCCCCTACTGTCAATTTCACCCATCTTCTACAAAAGAACGCTTCCATGATTCTGATTATTTTCTGTGGAATTTCCTACCACTCCATTCCCTCTAGTATCAATCTCCATTCCGCATTATCAGAGGCTCCCTTGACATCAATAAAAATATATGTTAGATATTTCATTGTTCTCTTGTGTATCTGCTCCGTTGTATAGTTCCCTATAGCGTCCTCCGTGTTCTTGCCTCTTCGAAATTCAAACTGTGTTTTATGAAGACAATTATATTCTTCTAAATGTCTTATCATTCGATTTGTTATTATCCTACCAAAACTTTCCCAAGTGTTGGCAATAAAGATATTGGCCGGTAAGAACTGCAATGGGATGGATTCCTGCTTCCACGAAAACATGAAAACATGAAACAAACGTGTACACAACTTTTCTGTACTAATTTTTGTACCATCATCAGGCGGAACATATCTGAGCTGATGCTCAAGTTATATCTGAGCAAATGCTCAGATATAAGTCGTACATTGTGTACACGTTTTTTAATATTTTAATATTTTGATGTGTGTTGTGTGTTTTTAAAGATTCATGTGACACGTGTTAATAAAATTTGTGGTCTGCTTTATTTGGTCGAATAAAATGATTTATTAGTTCGCTTTATTTATTATCATTTCTTCAATTTTAAGAAGAGATCACGATAGGTGTTCCAGATATTCCGTATCGAGCACTTTCTACAAAACGAGTGCGGGTGAAAGAGTGAAAGGGTGATGATACGTGGCAGGAGAAAGGAGAGTACCGACAAATTCCGCTTGATTGAACTACGGCCCCCTGAGGTGACAGGCTAGAGCACTAACCATGACATTACGAGTCGCCCACAAAATTCGTTGAGTCAATTCCATCATCGAAAATACGCCAGACTATAATCTAGATTCTAAATAAACTTTTTCGTTGTCTAAACTGATTGTCTGTTCATACACAGGCATCCAGTCCGGCGTGCACAGAACTCGAAACTATTGTCATGAATTGGCTGGGACAAGCGATTGGACTACCACAAGAATTCCTCCACTTGAGACCTGACAGTCCAGGCGGCGGTGTGATTCAGGTATGAATATCTATTTTTAACTCATTTATTTGTTTTGCCATTTTGTCAACCACGCGTACTTGAGTATCTCTTAATAATATTGGCGAAACTAACAGTACGGAGTACACCAGTAGGGACTGGCAGAAAATCTACTGCAGTGGTGACAAATGAAGTTTCGAAAAATTACAGAGCTTATGTAGGTGTGTTGCGCATGGTATTGTAAACCGATGAACTCTTGACAAATACAACGGAAATAAATTAATGAATAAATGGTACTAGATTTAAATCGTGAAATGGCCTGAAATATCTATGTGTGAAACGTGCCCTAGAGCACGATCTCTAAGGAAAAAAAATTCTATCAATATTGACGAAAATCGTCGTGAAGATTGGAAGGTTATGATAAGAACACACAAGCGGTTAATGGCTTAATATACTAAAGAAGATAATTATATAACTAAAAAATATTTTCGTTCATTTTTTAGAAATGGCTTTGCATGCTTGTCCGTTTGGCCTACTTTGCGTTTTATCCTGAAAAATACTCAATTGCTATGCTGCTTAGAATGTTGCAGAAGTAACTCTAATGAAACATCTCTAGAAATTTCTCTCATTTTTATAATTGCTTCATAAGTATAACTAAAAATACACATTCAAAAGCTTAATAAATCTAAAATCTTCCTAATCAGTTGTTTACTTCACGGTTTTGAAAAAAATCTTATATCATGATTAAGACGGGAAACTGAATCTATATTGTTATTTACATCTTGATATTTACGTAAATTTGATCGTCACCAATAGTATTTTATTAGTTTTGCATCTTCCGTAAAACAACCAAGTTTTCAATTTTTTCGTTCTTGTGTAACGTTAATACTTAGCATACTTTGCCCTGCACTAGCAACAATATTTATAAAGGATTCTCCAACATCTTTGGTCAATTTATCAAGTACTGTATTTGATTTGGATATTACAGACACTCAATACAATTCACTTTCACTAGTATTGCATATACGATGTTTAAAAAATTAATGAAAAATTCGAGAGAAAAGTCGGAAGCAACATAACAACAAAAGGAATTATTTTCGTATACCCAATCAGAAACATTGTTTACCGATGAAATACACAGTACCCAATCAATTGTAATCTCTGCGAGGTGAATTACCGATCTTATGTTAACTCAGTGTGACTAATTCGCATGTTATTCTGCTCTTAAGGCAACTTTCAGTTCAATATTGAATTCATTAATAAATATAGTTATAATTTAACCAAAAATGTTTCGAATATGTACAGTTTTTTCCGTGACAGAAAGTGTTTTTATATGTGAAAAAGTTTTGGAATTGCTTCTAAGCAAAGGCTTATTCGTTCGAGGTCGCGTCCCATTACTTATAACTGCTAAAAATGAATATTTCTTGACTGGAGTCGTAGAGTTAATAGGATTTGTGAATCTAAAATTGAAAGTTGCGAGTTAAGGTCTGAAACTCGGAGATTCGTTGGATTCTTGAAGAAGAATGTATAAACTATTATAATTCTCTTTCTCGGACGAGAGACAGGATGTATGTGTCGTTGTCTAGACGACGGCGAGTGAGGCGACGCTGGTGTCACTGTTAGCGGGTCGCACGGAGGCCCTTCGCCGACTGAGACCTCATGGCTGTTGCCGCCTGCAAGACGCGGAGATCAACTCGCGCCTCGTGGCGTACACCAGCGACCAGGCCCACTCCTCTGTGGAGAAAGCGGCGCTCATCGGGCTGGTGTGCATGCGCTTCTTGGAGTGCGACGAAGCCTTGGCACTGCGAGGAGAAACTCTCCGCGAGGCCGTGTTGCGGGACCGTGCTAAAGGTCTCGTGCCCTTTTACGTAAGTAGTATGTCAGCAATTCGTCATTCTAGAGCGCAGAATATTAAATATTACACCACAAAATTTTAACTGAAAATGTCATATATTTAGCGTCACAATTATCATCTCTAACCAGCACACCAATTTCTAATATTCGGTTTGGTAGAAACTATGGAATATTATTATTCTTTTTCAGATCCATTGTTTCATTCTCAGATAAATATTTCTATCGTTTTACGGGGGTAATTTTGGATTCACAATAGAAAGAAAACTTTAAAAAATAAAAACCAAGAAAAATAAATATTGTATAAACGTTTTTCTAAAAGTGTTATTTATAAAACTTGTTTGTTGAAAAGTCTTGTTTATATAACTTTTTGTAAAGGTACACAGATATTTGAACTGGGCCAGGTAATAATTTAGTAATCAATCAAATAATTTTGAAATGTTATAAAACTTTTCGTATTTCATAATAATTAAAATTATATGGAGGTAATTTAAATAATGCAGTGGTATAATTAAAGTAGCGTAGAAAATTAATTTCGAGTAAAATAATAAAATATACAATTAATAAAAACAAAATAAATTCAGAATTTAAAAAATTAATATGTCAGGGAACTTATATTATATTCACTTACAGGAAAACGAAGGTGTCAAAATAAAGTTCAACATTTTTTATACGATTATTCTTTATCAAAATAAGTAAGAAAAAATAAATTTGTAGAACAACTATTTTTAAAATGGAACCACTGTGACAGAATTATAAATATTTTGTAATGCTCGATGATTTTTCATTACAGTAATATTTTTTCTTTTATCACCAAAATTCGTAAACGAAGGTCACCTATGTTAAAGATATAGTACGAGTATAAATGTTTTCACCTGCATAAACACCGCTCAAGCAACTCATTGTTTTTGCACTTGTCTTGATCCATACATTGGAAATTTAGCTGTTTTGAGTAGGGAATAGGTTTTTCAAATCCACCTGAACTTCTTGACTGAAAGGTTTAATACAAATTTTATTTATTTTATTTAACAATTTTATTTGCATTAAACTGATGAGATTTAACCAGAGAAATTTCATATGACTTGAAACAAAAAAATACTCCAGCTAAATGGTTCTCCTGTCAATATTTACAATCTGAATCAGGTGGTACTGAAGCACATTATTCCATTGTTTCCCCACCATTTTGTATCTTTTACTCCAACATCTGTGATGAAATAAATTTCTTTTTTGTTTTGAGAAAATTGAAAATTTTACACGTCTCTTTACATGAATTACGAACTCCTCCAAAGGACTTCTGTTTCAGTTTCCTTTACACTGTATTGAGATTGATCGACGTACATGAGGTGTATTTTTTTTCTTTTGTGGGGCTTTACGGCTCATGTCGACATCAAAGGTCATTGGAGCCCGAAAAACTTGTACAGGTAGGGAAAATGCAGTTACGCACTAGGGAGAGCCAATATGACTCTCCCCGTGTGTGGGACCTGTCGAATGATTCAACCCTACCCACTAAAAACCCTCCTGATCTACAACACACCAAAACATATCTCACAAAATACATCAAATGGAGGGGGGGCTAAAATGAAGGGGGTACATAACATGAGGGGGGACAAAGAAAAGGGGGGACAAAAAATGAGGGGTAGGACAAAAAATGAGAGGAATGAGGAAAATGAAAGATACCCTAACCTTAATAGCGTCGGGATCGAAAAGAACAACAGGTGACCAACGGAGGTCAGGAAAGAGAAAGGAAGGAGCATGGCACAAGTAAGTGGAAGTAATGCCAGACTCTGCTCGGGGCCCCGTGTTCGCCAAACACGTACTTACTAGATGTAAGTCCCCTGGGGGGTACATGAGGTGTAAATTCAATTCAATCAATAATATATTTTTCGTCGGAACTGGTCCTTTTCTCAACCATCTTGAGGACACATCCACACTTCTTTCCATAATAAAAAAATATATGTAGCTACGTAATGGGAGCGCATGTATCTCGATTTTTTTTCCCAGCAGTTAATTATTTGTACAATGCTTATCAGTCACTGCGTAAAATACAAAACATTCCGTCAAGGAAAAGCCCGATGATATAGTTCCTCAAGGTATTGTTTATAGGCTACAAGAGCTCTTCGCTGAAGATCGTAGGTTTGCACGTCCAACCTTGCAGATTGAAGAATACTTCCCTCACGATTCCTTTTCACAGAGAGTTATTTTTCCACACTTAATTTTTGTGTTCCTTTCACGAGTGTCCACACTTGTCTTTTTATCATGTGTAGTTAACTCACTACTAATCACTTTCTTTTTCTCTCATATTTGCACATGTCTACTGGTCAGAGTTTCACTAAGCGATAAAAAGTGAAAAAATACGTCCATCCAAAGAAGTATTAACCAATTCCAGATAAATTGTAATGTTCGTTTAGCAAGGTTAGTCATATGTTTTTACAGACGTATTAATAATTAGTTTATAATTTTTAATGGTTTCTAATAAACGTAATTAATGGAAATCAATTGAATAATGAATAAATTCTTTAAAAAAGTAACATCAGTGTTCCGAAGCACGGAAATTTTCCCCGTAATTTCTTAATCCGTACCTCTCGACCTGATGTCTAGCTTTATTCAATATGTAACAAGAGTCTCTTCCTCGATAACGTAGCTCAATCGCTGAAATAGTCCACCGTGTTAATCGCCTTAGTCCTCAATATTAGGGTTAATTTTAAGAGGTTACGACGGAGCCCACTAAACATGGAAAATCATTTAAACATATAAACAAAAATATAATTTGTATATAAGTTTAGATATAAAACCCATTAGGTCCCTCCCCTTTGATCCTCGAGATTTGTACGTAGACAAATCCCAAGTAGTGAGAGGAGAACGAAGTGCGACTTCAGAATGTCGGAGGGACTTTCAGAGAAAATAATAAAGGAGACAATCAAAATCCCTGGTTTCCTTTTTCCAACAATTAGCATTGGTGTCGTAGTCGGACGTCCGAGATTTCCGTCGAATCCTGTCTTCGTAATTGCCTTGGTAATTCCAGACTGAGTCTGAGCACGACGTTCAAAGTTGACCTCAAGAAGAAAACCCGCTTCTCCGAACCCTGTCGCTCGCTGTGAGCTCGGAGACTCCCCGAGGTATTCGTTACGTCTGTATTAGCGACAGTAAAGAACGAGGAGCGTGCCTTGCGGCTTTGCTGGAAGGATGCTATTCAGAATAGATCGATGAAGTTGTCGGAGGATGCTGCTCACAATTGGGCTCATTTATTTGGTATTTCCACGGAAAATCGTATTTTGTATTCATGAGAGGATTTTGTAGAAAGTATTCACAAATATACAATTCCTTTGTCTCTTAATTAAGAAAATATCTTGCTATTAATTGTCTCAGTGATTTCCAGACGAACTCCGAATGAAAATTTATGCACTTATTCAGTGGATAAAGTTTTAGATAAAACTGTTCGCTTGAATGTCTCTTCAACAAAACATTAGTCAAATTAGTGTAATCTTCATTTGGTAAACTCCAGCCAACAATCACCAATTTACTTTATAATATTTTTATCTGGAAAATAAACATTAGTCGCCGTACGCTGACCCACTTTTACATGTTTTCCTTAGATTGCAATTCATTTTGTTCTCACCGGCAGACCACGTGGTAAAAGGAGCCTCCTTAAAATTCCATCAAATAAATATTGACAGACTTATTTCAAAAGCATGTGAATCTCCTTTGAATGTAATAGACTGATAATAAACATTACTCCCATATTTTCAAAAACGACCTTTTATGTAGACATTTTTTAAAAAAATTTTACTTGCAACGTTTTGACTGCATTATTACTATGATAGTAGACGAAAAAATTGTCAATATTACTTTCATGTCTTAATGACTCATCAGTATGTGAATAAAAACACCATGGACTAGTATATTTAAGCAGCTATTTTAAACATACTTTAACTTTGGATGGATTTTGAAAATTTAATTTGTTAAAACACGGTGCTAAAACACGAAAGCGAAAGAATATAAAACTTACAGAAAATATTTGTGGAAGCCTATTACATACAGCAAATTACATAAAGCAGAGTATTGTATATATATGAAGGTTATACCTTCAAATCCCTATAAATACAACCAACCTCACAGGAAAAATGAATCTCGGGAGGGACTCTACAAATGAACTGTGATATTTCTGTATTACAACGTCAGGCTTGTAACAACTTTACCTAGCAAGTCTGCTCGTGACCAGTAACTATCAAGAGGGATTGTTTTCCCGATATGTGTTTCGTTACACAATAAATGAAAGTCATACATAACTACTTTTCGTTTTAATTCTGGGATGTCACCAGGGTCCAGTACCCGTTCGGTGAGCATCTCTCGACAAACTTCGCTATAATAACTGTTATACTTCCATAATATCTAGTCAACAATTACTGTCTGACCTTTAACGCAAGTCAACTACTATTATGCTAACCCTTCATCTGGCATGTGCCAGTTTCACCTACTTCGTCCTCACGGTTTTTGCACATGGTTCGCACCAACTGTAGTAATGATTGACCGACTGCGGTGATGTTCTAATACCCTTTTCACTTGTTACCTGTTCCGGAATTCCGTTACCTGTTGGGAGAACTATGGTTTGAACAGCGATGCAGAGTTCTACTGCATTGCCAAGTCGGCAGACTGTCATGAAAGTTTCCCCACACCTCCACAAGGACAAAAAAATAGAACGCTTTTCAGTTCATGGGACTCGGCAGGACAAGTCAGGGAACGAAGTATGCAGACTCGAGTCCTAAGTCAAAATTATCTAATAACAATTGTATAAACTTCACTTTCTGCCAGAAACTGTGAAAATACAAGTCCAGGTTTGAATTTTACATCATTTCAAATTTCACAGAGTACAATTTTTTGTGCTCAAAACTGTATAAAACTTGTATAATAAAGGTTGCCACAGAAGTTAGATACATAGAATTCATAAAAAGTAACTTGAATATCTTTTAATTAACTGTAAAATCGGTAATGCCTGAAAAGTAATCATATCTACAATGAGCTCCATTAGTCTTCTTACCAAGGAGATTAAACATAGGAGATGGCACTCATGGAATGGGGATATGTACGAAAAACGTCGTCAGCTCACGCGGTAACATGAATCTTTAGCGCCATCTCACGCTGGTTATTGTAACTACTTCAATGGCAGTTCCCCCTCCGAGTGATACTCAGCTGATCGTCGTCGACAGGTGACAATAAACATAGCAACCTGACAAATGAACATGATTAAACAGAAATATAAACACAAAATATGTTTACAAAAAAGCAGAAACACAAGCATGTTATAATATTGTATTGTATAAACCAGATAGTTTTCCAGTGTCTGTGCGTAAATTCAAACTCCCGTGTGTATTTTTTTATAAATATCATTTCTGATATAAAACGTTTGTAATAATTAACTTCTTTGTCCAAAATAAATGTATTTTCCCAGTCCATCAAATGATCGTTATTAATGTAATGTGAGGTAACTAACTTTGTTCTACTGATTTTAAATTTCTTTTGTGTTCCTGGATTCTAGTTTTTAACCTTTTGTTTGACCTACGTAGCTAGCATTGCAATCTTTACATGTTTTTTGTATACTACGTACTTAGTATTCATGTGATCTCTCTGATCTTTCCCTTTCATTATCAAATTATTCCTATTATTTTTAAACGTTGAAATCAATTTCATATTCTCAGACTTAAGTCACCTATGAAGTGAAGGAGTTATGAACTTGTTACAAGGAAACACTGCATAAATCATATTATCTAGCGGAGGTTGCATTAGTTGTTGCCTGTTTTGAAGGTAATACAATTTGTTTTCAATATTTTATTAACAAATTATATGGGATAGTAATTAGCGGAAAGTATGTTACGCACTATTAACTAGAATCCAGGACGGCACAAATCCACGTCGAAACATAGTGAGCTATTCACAAAAAATAAAAATATTATTCGTCCATAAAAAATCGTAAGTTTTTAATAAATTATTTAATTAGATTACATAATGGACCTTAGTAGTAGTGGAATTAATACTAATTATTTAATTATTTGATTAAATAATAATTATTAATTATTATTAATGAAATAATAATAATTAATTAGTTAATAAACACGAAAAATTTGCCACACTTGTACTTGATATCAACAGCTTACAAGTAAAGTACTCGTTCTATTGTACTTAAAAGCACATAGCCCTTTCCTATCCAGACAAATGAATTTGAAGTAGTTGCAATAACCAGCGTGTGATGGCGCTAAAGATTCATGTTGCCTCATGAGCTGACGTTTTTCGTACACATAGAAAAGGTTGCCCCACTCCATGAGTGCCATCTCCTGTGTATAGTCTCCTTGCTTCTTACATAAATTGACTTTTTACAAAATCAAAATGTCTCATTCATTGAAATAAATCAGAGCTGTACGTGCAACGTCAGATATAGCCCATAATTAGCCAACATTACTTTGTTTACGGTCGATTTCATCGTTTGTTGCAGGTTTGTGCCACCCTTGGTACAACTGGTGCATGTTCTTTCGACAACTTGAACGAGCTGGGAGTAATATGTGAGTATTTTTCCTCTTCATAATAAATGAAGACTACTTTAAAACACTTTACGTGTCTTACTGAAGATCTTAACGCAATGCTTCAAAGACAGTTCACACATACACCTCGGCCTGCAATAGAATGAATCTTCTGCAGTTAATGACATATCATCGAAAGAACGGAGTAAAAGTTTAGTGTAATACGTTTTCTACTCTGTACCACGTCTGGCCATGACATCACACATCACTATATTCGTATCCGGCTCATTGTTACCAGTGATAAGTTGGTGGGAGAAAAGATAGCTTTCCAGTAAAGATTCCTGGCTCGATTTCAAATTGAATAATTTCTTTTCTTTTTGTTAAACCATTCATGCGAGTTTACTTTCATTATCTTTCAAAAATTAAAACAAAAATCTTTAAGAAATTAATGTTTCGTCGAATTTTTGTAAGGTTATTAATGAAAAAAGAGACCACCACATTTCTATAGTTGGCGACAAAAGTGGAGAAAGCCATGACCTTGTTTATTATAGGTGAACAAGAAGGCATGTGGCTGCACGTGGATGCAGCTTACGCAGGTACAGCTTTTCTATGTCCTGAATTTCGACGTTGGCTCAGCGGAGTGCACTACGCTCACTCCTTTGCTTTCAACCCTTCCAAATGGATGATGGTGCACTTTGATTGCACAGCCATGTGGTGAGTACATTTCCAAAGTCACGTTCGCACGGTAACACTAGTGCCGTGACACTCGTGTCATGACAACGAATGTCACAGAAATGCCACTATTTGAATAGATTTTTAAGTCGGTGTCACGATATCATGGCAGCATATGTCCTATATGTTCAATGGTATTTTTTGTGGGGATTTAGGCCCTTCGATGGTATAACCGCTGGGTCATGATATCATAACTTGTGTCACAGCACTAGCACTACGGTTGGGCCGTGAGAACGAATTGGTGTCGCACTGTCGTGGCAATCCAATGCATTTAACTTCTTCCACATTGTATTTTGAGATTTTGTAGCGATCAAGTTGACGTGTTGACTAGATCACCAAGATTGGTGTCCCCGCGATTACTAGGTTTAAGTTTGGAATGGATTGAATAATATTATTTAAACTTGTTACGTTGATGAAAACATTATTGAAAATCAGCCTCCCTCTAAGTCCTAATAACAACACGAAGAGCGCTTAATGCGGTACCATATTGTTACATGTAAGCGAAGTATAAACGTTCCGAGTTTGGTTTATTCTAATCATGGGTTGCCCTTCAGAAGTTATTAAAGGCAGTCCGAAAAGTTGGACTGACTATGAATGAACCGCAGCTGAAGGTAATTCTATTACTGCCGACTTGTAAAGTCATTAAGTAATCTACTTTGGTTTCTTCCATGTAATATCATTATATATCTTAATGGTACAAATTTGTTATAACCATAACAATAATATTTAATTAGTTTACAATAAATCATGAAAAATCCTTTATTTTTAAATTTCGCTCGACTGTCTTACTATGGTTTTAAAATGGTTGCCAATCTAATATTTCCTTTAATGAACGCCGAAAAAAATAAATATTTATTTGAAATATTAGGTAACATGTACTATAAATAAAGATATTTTGCATCAAACTAATACTTAAATATAACTTATTTCTCTCGTCTAAAACAAGTGAAACTCTTCCAATGTAAAAAATGTATGGAAATAGTATTAATTGTGTGATAATCATTTCGTTTTCATACCATCCCCGTTCCCAAATCGGTCAATACCGGGAGTTTAGTTCCTTTTATAGGCACTCGGTTGATCGTTCTACCGATTAGAGTTAATTATTGAAATTAAAATGGCATATATTTTAACATTAGCAGTGTTATACGACGAGCAGTGTTAGTGTCATTTACCTGATAATAAGTAGGTGGTCAACAGTCCGAAAGAATGTTTCAGTAATCGATGTCGACAGTGAAAAAGATAGACACCCGCGACAGACGATCAGCTACCGAGAGCCACTAGATGGATTTAAGACAGAGTTGCCTCGGAGGCACTACGTAAATCACCCTAACGATCGAATCTTTACTTTTAATTTATTATGTAATTAACACTAGAAACAGCTGTCAATTCTTATTCATTTTAGATAATTTGTTAATATATTTGTTCTTAGATCCTCTACACTCAACTCCTTCATACGATTCTCAGAAACAAGATCAACACTTATATTAATTCACTTACCCACCCAAATATTTTTTCTTTTAATGTTTACGTAATGTATAGAGTTATCTGGAAGAAACGTTGGATGAATAGGATATAAGTTTCAACTGCTGATAGCTGGTTGGTCAATGTGAGACGTTCGTCCTCAATGTGTACAGGTAGAAAGTACTAATTAACATAGTTAATTTAGGTACCATGTACGTTCTTGGGGTAGCTGTCAATTCGACTGGGTTAACGATAATACTGTGCAGTCAATTTTAAAATCATGAGAATATATTATATTGCTCATAGAACACTTCGTACTTCATTAAGATATTTTTAACATGCCTTCAGGGTAAAGAACTCCGCAGCTCTTCATCGGACTTTCAATGTGGACCCTTTATATCTGCAACACGAAAATTCTGGTAAGTCTCAATGGAGAGTTTTAACTCAACAAAATAATAAACAAAAATTGACGTTGAATGAGCTCTTTCTTTTATTTCAGGCCACGCAATCGATTATATGGTAAGTGGGAAATTTATTGGGTTTAATGAAACTATGTAGTCAGTATCCCTAAACCCGGCAGAGAGATTGCCTAGTTAAGGAAATCTATACATTCGTTTGTAACTCACATATTAATAAAAATAAAAAGTGCTCCAAAAGTTGAAAAAATATTCGTCATATGACCGCAACGCGTCAAGGGTTTTGCGCCACGACTTAAAACCATTGCAGAAGATTAAAAACCATTGCAGAGTAGAAAGGGTGGATATGCACTATAAAAGTAATATAAGAGTGAGTTGGTAAATTATCGACAGAAATATAACAGTCGCCACGTATGATGGCATGTGGCTTCGTGCGCACGAAAATGTGCTTAGAATATAAATCGCTCATCCCAAAACAATGTAATGAGTCATTCTTATGCAAAACTTTACGTCTGACCACGAGAATCAAGGGAATCACCTATTCAAGGTCTAAGAGAGGAATTTTGGTAAAGCGAAGAAACTAAATATCGGTATAATAGGCATTTATGGGCATTAGACACACACAATAAATCTTAAAACCAACAAATATTTTAACCTGCTTAAAGTCTTCCCTTGAGCGTTACCAAATTGCAATGATGGTTGTGGCGCTCTGTCTTTAATCTATTACATTTCCATTTAAAATTTGTTCGCTGAAATTGTTTTACAGCATTGGCAAATTCCTCTGTCAAAACGATTTCGCTCTCTCAAGTTATGGTTTGTGTTGAGATCGTATGGCATCAAAGGACTGCAGGATCATATCCGAAGGGTAAGTACAAAAGTGATAGTCACTAAAATAAAGCCTTTCGTTAAACAAAATAATATTTCTGCAGAGGGAGTTTATCGAATTTCGTCCTTCGTTTCTTGTGTTTTTCGGAGAGTATGCAGCTTTTGCGTGATTTCTTGTTATTTTCCATACCTATACTTGGAGTCAGATAAGTCTGCATTGAAGGGATGTAACCCAAGAGAAACAAACATGAACGGAAAGGCACTGATTTTATAGGTTTATTGTAAGGTAGATACTGCAAATCACTTTATTCTTCTCCGCATACGTAGTTGTGATCATATGTGGTTGATAACCGCTCTTTTTAATAGTTAATTACTTATTTAATTATTTACTTCCAGTTTAGGTGGTTGGAGGTTGGTATTACCAGCGCAATCATTCTCCACTGATCCATAAGGAGAATGATATAATTATTTTGTGTTCTTCACGTTTACGTTGGTAGTGGTTTCTGATGTTTGAGAAAGTTAAATGTGTTGCCAACTAGAACATCGCTCTTGGTGCTCGTGTGCGCCGATGTGCTCAGATCGTATGATCGTGTTCTTCCTGTGACTTGTTTGTGGGACGAATGTGCTAGTTGTTCTTGGTTATTTGTTTAATATTAGGACACCTATCCTTGTTTGAATCCTTCGTATATTGATTGTTTCAAACTTTCAAAAGTGTTAGCAAATAATTAATCTTAATTTTTTAATAGCACTTCGTGCCATATTAAGTATAAAATAGATTTTGATAATGTTATTAATAACAATACAGATTTAAGTGGGCGTTCATTGTTATTGTTAAAATAATTATGTGATCTTTAGGTTAATAATAATATATTTTTGTGACATTTTTTTCAGCTCAGTTAGTTTCACTATCTCATTCAGTATTTTGTAGTCTGATATAAGGTTCATTTAATGAAATTGTCATAATTACTATTAAATTGTTTTTCTAAATTATATTTAGAGGCATCGTTTGATATTTATACTTAAATACGATTCGCAACCTAATGAATATTTATTCTTGAGTTGTCATAATACAAAGTATATTAATGAAGTTACTGGACTCACTTAACATCAGCGGAGGCGAATGACATTACAGGTCTCGTCCGAACGGAAGCGTGTTACTAACAGTTATTTTGTAGAAGTTGGCAATATGCATAAGGCAGCCATGTTGATTTTTTATGCAAACTTACGTGACTCGGAGCATAGGAGGAGTCCATATTAGGAGGAATCCTTTGCTATTATACTAAACGCAATCTCTGGTGGCGGTTGCGAGCTTATCGCCTTTAACAATACCAGCTCCTCCACCCTTAATTAGCTCTCCCTATGCGTTATTCAGCAATAAGTCACTTGATATTGACAATTTCATCTTTTTATTTACAATTTTATTTGTATGCAAATGTCTATTTTGCTATGTACGTAACATTATGACAGAGGTGCCCCCCCTACATCCTATGACGCGCACACCACCCCGCCAAATTTGCGAGACCCCCACCCAAACAAAAATATACCTCCCTCCTCTTCGCTTTGACTCACTTCCAAATCATATTTCAAAAAATTAGAAATATTTTACAACTTTATCCCTGTTTTTTACCCATATTAACACTTCATCCAACTCCATATTAAAAACTGCTTACAAAACCAATGCACATGCTTTCTCATACACTTTAAGGACTCCTATCTATATAGTACGCAAACAAACTTTACAAAGAAAAAAGTAACCATTTTCATGCATTCTATATTGATGCTGACAACAGCTGTTTAATTTTCTGTGCATAAAATAAAGGGACTCTGGGTCAAGACGTTTGGGAACACAGATGTGGTGTCAGTGAGGGAGGTAGCCAGCTGCCTTCCGATATTTTACAGGCTGTACCGCACTACGAACGTCATATTTAAACAAACCTTTTGGTATCAGATACGTTAAACATGAATATTTCTTTCAAAATTTCGCGATTTTTTTCTTGGTTTCATTACTATACCACATTATTGAGAAAGTAAAAAGAACGTTCATCACCTACATCCATTTTACTGATAAAGGATAAATTTAAATGAGATTACAATGCATAATTAGGTTTTAATTTATATTGCAGCAGCCAAAAATTAGGTTAGTAGTAGAACAGAGTTTGAATTTTTTTTAAATTCAAAGAACCATACTCAGATTCCATATATATCAAGATTCATATGCGCCAGACTCATATTTCGAGGTTTCATACGTTTCATCGAATTATTTCACTGGATAAGCACCTCAGATACATGTCCCCTACTTCACTTGTAAGATATAAAAATCAAGAGAACGAGACAATTAGCAGATTTGTCACTAGATTTTAAGAAGCGTAGGCAATGAAAATCCTCAAGAAAAATGTTGCATAATTTCTAACGAGTATAGGTGAGCGTGACTGCAAATATTCGTGAACAAAATTTGTATTAAAGAAACCAAATCAACGAACAATTCGAGAAACGAGTTTTTCTTTCACCCCTCTTCTCATCTTAAACCGCACGCTGTAACGCTTGACCAGCGCTTGACGCCTTATCAGACTACGGCTCAGAATATCCACTACCTTTGCACATCACTTAAGATATTTTGATTATTACATTAATTTTTTAATTTTTTAAATTTGTTTTTTGTAAATTTTTATCCACTTGTCATATTTCTCATCTTAAACCGCACGCTGTAACGCTTGACCAGCGCTTGACGCCTTATCAGACTACGGCTCAGAATATCCACTACCTTTGCACATCACTTAAGATATTTTGATTATTACATTAATTTTTTAATTTTTTAAATTTGTTTTTTGTAAATTTTTATCCACTTGTCATATTTAAGAGTTTACGACTCACAATAAACGCAAAAATATTGTCAACACAGTAAAATTGATTAATTCCTCACAAATCGGGTAAAGCACTAATATAAAAACACGCAAGCTCCCGAACGGCGATACATGGGAAAAAGAGACGAGATACAAAATTCAGCTCCGACCTTGATCACGCACAGTTAACTTATACACTGGAGAAAAAGCAATGAATCTTCAGTGCAACACTGTTTTCTAGAGTTTTCTTTCGGCACTCTTTTGAGTCATCTTACCATTACATGAGAGAGGCAGGTATCTTTTGTCACTTCTTTGTTCACGCGAAGGCGATGAGTCTCTCGGTCTTTTGATAGAGATATGATCCCCCGACCGGTATCCCACGCTCGCGTCTGGTTATTCAGCGGTCCAGATCTCTGCACAGCATGACTTTTTTACGATTTACTCATAGATTCGAAAACAAATTGAAATTATTTATCATGTTAAAATATCCGTAACTAAAAGGTAATTTGGATGAGGTCTGTGCAAAACAAGGATGTACGAAATTACTTATTATGAGGTCCATTAGTTGTACATATACGGTATTTGGTCTCATTTTCCTCGTTGAGTTAAGTAGATTACAAAAATAACATTTGTTTACCTAGAAAACGTAGAGTTAAAAAAATACATTCCCCATATTATCCATCCAGTTCAGTGGTGTCCAACTTATCTTAGCCTGCAGACCACTATCAAACGGTCGGACCGGCACGGGATAGGGTATGTCAAAATATTGCACGGCGAATAAAACTAATGGGTCATATTTATTTGTAACGCGATATTTTGATTTTCATCAACAACTTTACACTACTTTAAGCTTGAAAATTTTAATGTGTATTTTTATATGTTTAAAAAGTATTTTTAATATTTAGTATTATGAGAAAATGTTTTGATATTGTATGACGGGGAAATTCCGAGCACCATTTTCTATTTTCTCTCACCAGACATACCACGTTAAATATTAATTTTGACAGCATAAATCTATAACACAAAGTTGTGCCCCCCAACGTTTGAGGGAAAATTTGATGCACTTGCGGGCGGTAAAGAGTTTTGTGGGCTGCCAGTTGGATAGCGCTGATCCAGTTGATAACTAACAGCCAGAAATCTTGGAGAGATTTTTAGGGGTGGTGGTCCAGATAGAATTTCCAGAAGAGAGGTAAAGCTCCCTTCCACGATCGAAGATTGCATTGAGTATAGTGTTTTGTCTATTACGTGTCCACGTTCCGAGAGTGGGGAGTGGGTATTGGGTAGCCTCTCATAAATCTATCCGATGCTTTTCTTTAATTTTTGATGCATCAACGGAGTGGAATTATAACTTATGGGTAGCTTCAATTTCCTTTTCTCACGAGTTACCCCTGCTTGCGCCGCGAGGAATATTACAAAGAACCATCCGCAGGGTGTGCGGTTGGCAGCGCGCTTCCAAGCGCTGGTGCAGGCCGACTCGCGCTTTGAGGTGCCAGCGGCGCGTTACTTGGGCCTAGTGACTCTGCGTCTGAGAGGCAGTGACGCGCTTACGGAGCGCCTGCTGAAGCGGCTGAACGGACGAGGTCGAGTGCATTGCGTGCCTGCATCCCTACGCGGGAAGTATGTCATCAGGTGGGATCACCAGCGACGACACATATTGGCTCCAGTAGGGTTTTGGTTATGAATGATTCAGAAAATAACTATAATATTACTAACTTGAAAAAGGAGGCAAATGCCGATGTAAACAAATAAAATGTGATCATTGACGGTTAGAAACAGAATAAAAGACTTGTTATTGACTTTGACCCGGTTCATCAAATATTAAAACTAATGTACAGTTATAGTTTTGAATCATATTCTACGTGATCTTATTACTCTTTGTCGTCTGTATACGACCTCCGCATATTGCCGAAAAATCCTTTGAAATTCGTGCCACCAATTTGGGTTTCTTGTGTCTTAATCCGCAAGCTGGTGATCGGATACCGAGCTATGTCGTGGGAGAGTTTAATTCTAGTATCTCGCTGTACAAAGGATAAGAGTGGTGCTAGTGCTACTAGTTCATTATGTGTACTACAATATATAATTGTTATATTATTAACCATTGAGCCACAAACATCCCAGACACTGGCTCGGGATCAAAATGCAATATGCGGAGGTCGTCTATAGGTGATAAGGATTAGTTTTGAATTGTCTCTTCCCTCATTGTCAGGGAGTTATTTGGATCATTGTCACGGAGTTATAAATTTCTGGGTTGGAAATTCGGTTTGTTATGTATTTCTCCCGCATAAATTATCGTTTACCCATATCTTCCATCATTCCGACTGTGAGAGGAAACATCCATCTATAAAATTTGAACAGTTTTCATGAGCCCCTTGAGTTTTATATTCGATAATTTACATGTGGACGAGTTTTCTATTCCCTAGTTTTCAATATTATAGTTCAATCTTTTAATTTTTGCGCTATATGAACATAATATGTTACATGCAGGTATTTATCATAATAAAAGAATGTTGTCTACCAGTATTTTTCATTGAATTTCCTCGCATCAGTTCCGCTGTTCCGCCGTAACTTCTAAAAGGACTCAAAAGAACTCGCAGAAGCTAGTTCACTGGGTTATTTTCAGCATCATTGTGGAACAGGAACTGATCTGTGGATATGAAAGAAATACTGCTAACAAAACATTATGGACAAAGTATTCTGTTGTGGCGGTAGGTTTACTGTGACGTCAACAAGGACTACAGAAGAAGATCTGGAACGTGACTGGGAGGAGATCCGCTCATGCGCTGCTGACGTGCTCCAAGAAGAGGCGCAGCGAGAAGCAGCTGCTGCTATGGCGTCTCCTCGCGCACGCGTGCGCCTCGCAGGTTCAACTTCCCTAAGTCATCTCATCGGGTCCAGACACTCGAATCGCCGCCGAGAACTGATCATAGACCCTTATATATTTCTGGGACCAGACTCGTGATATCCAAAGATCGTGAAACCTGTATTTGAATCGGGACCAGTGACTTTAAGAGTAAAGTTGAATAAATTATCATACATTTTAAATTTTATTGAAATCGTACGTTCCTCTATTCATATTAAAGTATTATAATAACAGTAATTAAAAATTAGGATTTGTCTGAAGATATGATACTTTCAATATACAGATTAATATTTTGCAATGTTTCATTTAATTTAATGAATTTTTAAATATTTTTGGAATTAGGAAATAAAATTATTTATGTATATTGTACATTTCATAACCAAACCGTAAATGAAACCACATGGAATCGATTTCGTAAAAAATACGTGAAACTAATACCGAACCAAACTCATATTTCTATCACGCCCGACTCCTTCAACTGGTCTATATCCTCAGGTCACATAACTCTGTACGATCTTGAGCTTCCTAACATTCTGCTACATGTTTTTTCCACAACACACCGTATTCTAACACAGAGAACCGCAAAGCGATTCGGAATTTAAAGAAATCTCTATTATACCATTAAATATCAATAAATAAATAGTATATAAATTCATCATAAATTTCTGTACCTCAAAGCCCAAGGTATGTAAGAATTAAACTTAATTTCGAAACGTTCACGGTAAGTTTATGAGTTTTTATGAAATAGATCCACTAAATTACGAGACAAATTAGTAAATTCCATTAAGGGTAAAATAAATTCAAAATGCTTTCCTTTCCCAAAAGTACGGTTACATCACTGTAATTTGTGTCATTAATTGTGGTTTCGCTTACCTCCAGAACGTTAATACAAAATTATCCCTCTACCGTAAAACCTGTATAAAGTCTACGGATCCTTCCTTGTCTCATTTTTCGGGGACTGAAAATATTTCTTTATATCGTGATTCCTTACTCAACAGTAATTTAAAAAATCATGCATGTAGAAGGCATCAATGCCTTCTATGTTGTCATCATTTGTTATGCTGAAGTTCATACAAAAATGTGATACATAAAATACACAGCATACAAAATGGAAAATATGATTATAAAAAGTATTTTAATGTACTTGAAATATTGATATATTCTGTACACAGCTAACAACCCTTCTAGCCATCATCTCTTAATTGGGAGTACATACACAGGCGTATTCCATATCATTGTTAATAAACAGAACTCATTTTGCTTGCATATGGAGTTCATTTTTTCATAGAAAACTGGTTAATTTCCCGAATATTGTTGCAGGAAAATTAAGCAGAAAAAATGTCCAATATCATCGTATTCAGAAAAAAGTATTAATTTTCATATAAAATGCTTCACATAATTCTCCACAAATGCAAAGAAAAACTCCTTAAATAAACCAAAAATCATAAAAATTAATTCATATCCGAATGACTGATGTAGATTAAGTTCGAATAGTCAACTACACACGATACCTACGAAATGATGACTGTCAAAATTACGTAACAAACGTTTATCGATAATTGATATAACAAATTAACTTTCTGACGTCAATTATCAATTCTTAGCACACAATAGAGGCGTTTGTGTAACTTATTTATTGAATTAGCTATTGTCATCCTTTCTATAAACAAACATTTACAAAATATGCTCTGACGTCTTAAGTGAGCTTATGCGCTTCCTTCCTGATGTAAGGTGTTCCGTGCAATCTTTCCGATCTTCAAATATACAGTAGGTAATTTTTTTACAAAATAAGATTTCCCGTGTAATTTATAATTATAATTATAATAATAATAATAATAATAAAAGTGCCTATATTTTGGCGAGTCTCAGACCTTAAGGTCTGCTCTTCCGTCTAACCATTTTAAAACTTTTACATTTTAAATACAAGATGAAAATTGGGAGGGTCGTATTTACATTTAAAACTGGGAAGCAATACTAGGGACCATCCCGGTAAAACCTTAAGCGATTGAGTAAATCCAGCAAAACCTCAATCAGGATGGCGGTTTAGTGCCGAACATGGGTTAAAAGCAGCAGTAACAGTACAATATAATTATGAATATACAGATAGAAAAAAAATTTAGTGATTACAACAAGGATATCAAAACAAATTATTACATAATGACAATATTTACAAATTACATATTATAATATGATTATACCTTACTAGATACATAATACACTGTATTTACAAATTATGTTACATAAGATCATATGAAGCTAGAGTACTGAAAGAATGAAAGAGAGATAATGTAAAAGTAAAGAAGAGAAATAATAAAAGGAGTATAAGGAAAGAAAGAAAGCATACAAATGAAGGAGAAAGAATAGACAGAGAATGTGGGAATACTAAAGGGCACTGTTTTCCATCCACTCTGTAAGACGTCGCCTGAAAGAAGAGAAAGTTGACAGAGATTTTAGTTGAGCAGGAAGTTTGTTCCAAGAACGTATTGTGTGTACTGCGAAGGATTTACTTTAAAAAGTTGTGCCATGCTGAGGAATAGAGAGGCGGTGTCAGCCTCGCGCGCGATCCAGTTTCAAAATTTTTAAACGTTTTGCTAAAACTGTCAAATGTCCATTTTTTTATTATTTTATAAAGAAGAGATAGGTAATGCAGCGTTCGACGTTCCTCGAGTGTGAGTGTCCTGGATTTTTTGAAAAATTCCTTCACATGGTCATACTTCCTGAGATCAAAAATGAAACGAATACATGAGTTCTGAGCTACTTATAATTTACGTTTCATTTTTTCCGTCAAATCAGTGAAAAGAAAGTCACAGTAATCAAAGTGCGGCATGACAAGAGACGTATTAAGCATTTCCTTTACTCCTGTTGGTAAAAGATCACGTAGCCGTTTTAAAGAGTTGATGGTGGAGTAAACTTTTTTACATGTTTCGTCTATTTGGGTTTCGCACCTTAGCGAGCTTTCAATATAAATTCCTAGATTTTTCACGTGACTGCACCAAACGAGAGAAGGCTTATTAACTGATATATTGGGTAGAGTGCAATTTGAAAGTTTACTGAGGGTTTTCTTTGAACCAAGCAATAAGCATTGTGATTTAGACGGATTTAAGAGACCGATAGATTTTGCCCACATACTGAGTGAGGTGAGATCTTCGTTAAGTTTTTGCGCAATTGAAGTTATGTTAGACGGTTTGTCACTAATATAAATTTGAAGATCGCCGGCGTACATTTGAAATTTACTATGTTTAAGAGATTTGTTGACGTCATTAACGTAAATTTAAAAAGCAAGGGGACCGAGGACACTTCCTTGCGTAACACCACGCACCGTTTGAAGAGAAGATGATGTGTTATTTCCAGATACTACAGTTTGTTTTCGTCCTGTTAAATATTCCAAAAACCATTTTATTGAAAGCCATCCGAAACCTAAAGTCTTCATTTTTGCAAGCAAAATATCGTGATCAACTGAATCAAATGCCTTGCTAAAATCGAGAAGGACAAGAATAGTTACGTTTCCCGCGTCAATTGAATTTCGAGCATCATCTATAACATTCAACAAGGCGGTTCCTGTACTTCTACCTGAACGGAAACCGGATTGACATTCAGTAATAATATTTTTGTGATTGAGGTAGCTCTCCACTTGATTTCGAACAACTTTTTCTAATATTTTCGACGGGGTGGGGAGAATACTAATTGGTCGACACTCATTTGGTTTTGAGGGATGCGATGTTTTGGGGAGAGGGTGCACCAAGGCAGTTATCCACGCGGTAGGGAAGCTACCACTGGAGAGTGAATAATTGATAATATCCGTAATAGGTGAAACACAGAAATAACTACATGGTTTTAATAGTCTAACGTTTAATTTATCTGAGCCCGAGGCACTTGATTTTAAACTCATTATGATATTCCATACCTCTGCTTGAGTGACAGACGTAAAATAGAAATGATTTTCTGAGTAATTCTCATCATTTTGTAAAGACTTTGACACTTCTAGCTTTAAAGATTCATTGATGCACGATGTTTGGCCTACTTAATAAATATTTAAAGTATCTAAAGGTATACAGATATCGAATGAAGTGGATGTCTTACCCAATCCAATACTTTTAAGAGTTTTCCAGAGTGATTTACTATCCCGGTTTGCACCTAATGTATTATGATATTTAATTTTTTCGTTTCTAATTTTTTGCCTTACAATATTTCTTAAGTTTTTGTATAATTTGATGTCATCTTCCTCTTTTGTTTTTCGGGACTCTACAAACTCTGCATCTCTATCCATCATTAACTGTTTGATTTCAAAAGTTAACCAAGGAGCTGGGGGCCGAGTTACACGGGCTTTTTTAATGGGTATGTGTTTGTCAATGAAGTTAATTAATTGGTCGGTGAAAAGCTTTACTTTTTTGTCCAGAGACGCGACGTTGTAAATGTCATGCCATGATATATTTGATCCTTTATTGAGAAAGTTGCACAGGTCTAAATTCTTAAAATCACGATACTCTATAATTTTCGGTACATACTTAGGACATTTCAGACCATAAGAAACATAAATTAAATCGTGCTTAGAGATACCGGGAACTGGGATTTGCCCATATAATCGAACCTTTTCCGGGTTTGAATTAATAATATGATCGATCCAAGTATCAGAATTATTTGTGTGATGAGTCGGCTCCAGAGGAAGAATTTTTAAATTCATACCATGAAATAATCTATTAAAGTTAATTGCGTGTGAAGATTTTTTTTTGTGAGATCACAGTTAAAATCACCCATCACGATTATAGAATCAAATTTAGTTGCATAAATTGAGAATAATTCATCAAGCTCATGAATATTACCACGCTTAGGAGGTTTGTATATAACCGCTAAAAGGCATTTTTTGTTTTTTAAAGTAATTTCAACAAAAAGATACTCGACTTTTCGCGTAATGTCGTTTTCAGAAGAGAATACAACTTTGCTTTTTAAATCATCGCGGATAAATATCACAACTCCGCCACCTCCACATTTCTGACAGCTCGTAAATGGCGATATCCGGGAACATTGATATAATCCTGAACTTAAAGAATTTTTGAGCCATGAACGCCTTCTTGGGGGCATCTGAAAAATTAATAGTAGTGCATTGTTCGCCTTATTTCTGATACTTCGAGATTTAATCTAGTACCCAATTTTTCGCATAACACATTGAGCAATAATGCATCGAACAAAGGAATAGAAAACGTGAGATGCCAGAAAATGCAAGATACTGAAGCAACATTGATCTGGAGAAGATGAGGGAAAAATCAGCCTAAAATTTCACCCTCAATTTGCCATACAGCTTTTCAGATTTAATTTCTTTCCTAGTCGTGGAACGGATTACTCCGCATTGGACGGCTGCTGTGACAGATGTTAAGAGAAAAGATACTTAGAAGAATGTCACGTTGCAAATATCAGGGAAGCGGATAAACGCAGGCTTCCTCGGCCGGAGTCAGTATGAACGTGTTTGTCCGGGACAAACCGCGCCTTAGTAGATAAAACTACCAACGTTTCAGTCATCTTGCTGTGGCCTTCTTCAGGACAATGTCAGAGTCGTACGTAGTTTTTCTTAGTAGTAAGACGCGGTTTGTCCCGGATAAACAAGTTCATAAATTTGGAGGAGTTCTATGTTAATGTGCGGTAATATTAACATTACTGATCGAATGAATTTCTCAGCTCTCTCCCACCACTGATGTATTTTCAGCGTATGGTTTTGTATGATTGACGATACAACATTAATCATTCCGTATTTTTGGAGCATGGTGTGGATCCTTAATTCATCTGAGAGCATGATTATGCATGGTCTCACAGGAGCAAGCAGAGACGTTCTCAGGAGACTGCAATGTGAATAGACCAGTGATGAGTCTTCATTATGTCACAGATGATCCCTAGCGAGAATGATTTCAATGTGTTGCATAGACGAATTCGTTTGCTCTATGTCAGATGCTGTAACTCCTTATAGTAAACCTTCAAAAAAATGGGAACAAATAACGCAGTGCGAACATCTACTTTTTTCTGCAGAGGTATGAGATTTTACACAATATTATAAAGTTATGTAACGTTCCGGCGAAGGTCATACGCACTTTCGGTAGCTTCAATGAGTTTAATACGTCGATCTTATAATAATAAAATGTAAGCGTTTATAGTGTTCCAAAATTTGTTTTAAAATACACTAAGCAAAAAAAGAAAATAAATCAATATTATTTATAACTTTAACTACATTTTTCCATTTGATATGGATTACTTTGAATTATCAGTTTCTTATCTTAAGAAACGTGACTGAAGTTTAAGAATGTGTTATCCTATTTTTTTAGATTTAAGGTTTCGGAAAACAGTTAGGAAAAGCAAGCGCTTGGGAAAATAGTTACATGTAGTTTTTGTTCGAGATTTTGTCACAGAAATCTTGTATCGTCTTTGCCTACTGAATAGGAACTTCGTACCTTTAAGCCGTGTTCTAAATATCTTAAGAAAATAAATATAATAATAAAATTATAGTCACATGAACGTTATTTAAAATTAAACTGTGAGACAAATTCTACCAAAATATTATTTTAAGGCAGTAATTCTTGTCTTGACTCAAATTGTAATGAAATTCGGAACCACGGAAAGCTGGACGGTTTGTTGATTGAAAGTACTGTGAATAACTAATATACTTGTAGTATCGAAGCCTTAGTTTGCTAAGCGTATACGTTGCTTAGTGTGTGGCCATTTCATCTCGTATGAAAGCTTTCTATTCCACGGCTCGTTACATCGTCATTTACTTCAAAATCTCTTCTCTCCACCATCAAAACACCCTTAATAACAAAAATTAATCTGACTTGTTTCCAGTTATTTTACTGACATATATTTCCTTCTCTTACGGCACCATCCAAATTGAGGACAAAGAAAACGTCCTAAAATGACACAATGAGCAGAGATGCCGAAACCCAATTCATATATTTGCTTCAAGCAATTTCGTATTCGTGCAAAAGGGATTTGTCACTAAATGAGTTAGCTAAGTTCCCTCGTGCGGTCAGATGCTCAGTACTAGTAAACTAAATATGCAGATACATCATTAGGTCCAAAACTGATGGACGATTGGTATTTTTTAACATCCGAAATCTACGATTCGCTGATTTAGCTGTAATTTAAATCTCATCCCCATTCAAAAAAGGCTATTTCTATAAAATGAAATATTCGGTAAAACGCTAAGGTTGAGAATTAAATAACGAATAACAATGGACTAGCATTTGATCTTTTGTTATAATTTGCTTCAGAAGTAGTTCAAGTCAGTCAATTTTAATTCAAACATAATTTTTGAAGTACTGGAAAATTTGACGAGTCAACTGAGATTTTTCAATAAATGGTTTATTAGCAACTAATTGCAGAAGCTTATTGATAAGTTGGCTGTCTCGTACTCGACATATCATGTCATAGAATAGAGTCAAGATAGATTATCATCACCGTTTATAACAATTTTGCAGAGTGACTATCAAAATGAAGGTTATTGGAATTTCCGCACAAAGCATAGCAAATGTTGTAGTAGTAGAGGAACTGGAACAATACTTATTAAATGGGCACTGTCCGCACGATTATTTCAATCCCCGAAAACAAGCAGTCTCAAAAAGGAACACTTTTATTAAGAGCCTCGAGTGCGAACATTTCTACGGATAAGTCTACGACTCTTATTTCGGTTAACTTCTTCTAGATTTCAACAAAAATTATGTAGCATTCCAAAAAGTCGTATAAATTTCCAAAATACGTCATTTACAGTAGGCACGGTTAGATCATGAAAAAAAATTCCTCCTTGCGAAATCCAAACGATAGAAATAGTCACCCGCTTAGTTTTCCAACATCCACTTTTAATGCAATAAATTAAAAGTGTACATTAGAAATACATTCGAATCACAAATCTGTAAAAAGAAAACGTAGGTGTTTTGTAAATGGTAAACCACATTTTTATATCTTCATTCCCTTTTAAAATTGCTGTAAAAAGGATTTATCGTCAATTTATATTTTTAATATTGTGTTCAAAATAAAATTGTATTATTTAGTCAATAATTTTGTAAAAGTGTTTTGTTGTAATATAGCATTAATGTAGGTTTGAAATGTGCATTATTATGCGAAAATGTTGACTCATTTTTCACATTTGAAATTTTCCTAGTTCAAACGAAAGAGTAGAGCTAATGACGCTGGACCAGCGACGAATCTGTCTGGAACCTCCTATGCTTGGCATTACGCACCCTAGAGTTAACGTTGCCTGCTCCGGATTTCTCAATGACAGCGTGGAACAGTAGAACGAAGCGTATTACATTACTAATAACAAAAAAGGGCCCATTTATTTTTCTAAGTCCCACGCTCTGACCAGTTTTGGATTTGTTAAGTTTGCAACGCCTCTCTCCTCCTGCTTCCCCTTCGACTGGGGAAGTTTCGTTCGACCAATCGTAGATCTATTTGAAACGGCGCCCATATTTTTGCAGACTAATAGTACCGCTGGTAAATCGTAACGAGAGAAAATGTTTCATTACACCGCTATTAAAGAAATATTTTGTATTTTTTTATTATACACATTTTGGACTTCTATAACAAAAATATTCTGTATATTCTTGACTTCAATAAACTTTACCATTCTCTACATTTAAACGACATCTCGAGATTCGTTGTCTCGCAAAGTCTTCATAGGCAATGTAAAAGATATTAGAGTTTCTGTAAAAAACGTTTGCCTAATACTGTGATAAAATATAGTTTTTAACAGAATTTGAATATAATTGCAAGATATCGTATGGAATTGGTACAATTCGAACCACAAATTACTTGTAAATATTCCTATAATTTCTTATATTTATACAGTGAAGAAAAGAAATCAAATATAATTGCCTACACGTGATGTGTATTGTCGAAAGTAATTTCACATAATTTGCGATTCTCTTAAGTTTTTCATATATGTGAAAAGGAATTAAATAAATATAGAAAACATTTGTCTAAAATATGAACTAATAACACAAACGTTTAATTCTCGAGTTATAAATAATATAAAACTACTTAAGGAACAAATAAATTACTTCTTCTAGTGACATATTTATCCACGATATAACAATTTGGTAGTAATCGTGCAACCTTAAAAATATTCACAGATCAATAATATGAAAACCTCGTTTCAGATATGAATAAATAAAAAAAACAAATCCCTTTTATTTATTCCAATCAAATTGAAATGTATTAACTCATATTAATACCATAGGTTTTTTTCTTTTTTCATTCCCCAGTCGAAGGGGTAGCAGGAGGAAAAAGGCGTTGCAAACTTAAAAAATCCAAAACTGGTCAGAGCGTGGGATTTAGAAGAATAAATGGGCCCTTTTTTGTTATCAGTAGTGTACAATGTCGATGTATACCTCAAAGTATTTCATGGAGGGTTGTGAATTAATCTTGCAATTCCCTACGTAGAGTTTGAGTGTTTCACTCTTTTTACTTCTAGAGACAATAACTGCATCCGTTTTGTGGTCTGCTAATTGTAGGCTAGTCGTTGACAGCCATCGATGATATCAGTTTCACGGAGACATTTAATACTTCAATGACCACTTCCAAGTATTTTCCAAAGGTAATCACGGCTACATTTTGTCCCCTCCAGTAGAATAATCCGCAGTATAGCGTCATTCATAATATTCCAAAGTGTAGGACCAAGGACCCTGTGGAACATTACCATGGAAGGTCTTCTGTCTCGTATTTGAGAATGTCAACTCTCGATTGCGAAAGTAAGCGGCGATGATTTTTCTGACGTACCCAGGGGAACCTACGTGAAACAATGCTTCTAGGATGCAGCTCCATCTAGCAGTGTTAAAAGCATTCTCGACGTCTAGGGCGATAACAGCACAATAATTCTTCGCTCCCCTTCTCCATCGTTGTTCAGGACAGTCCTCCCCTGCTAACAGTATCTAAAACTATTTTAATGGCGTCCACAGTTGATCTTTTTTTTCGGAAACCAAACTGATTTTCAGAGAGACCCTGATACCAATCCATCAGCTTACCAGTCTGTCGCAGATAATCCTCTCCAATATTTACCTGCCGTATCCAATAAGTATATTACCCGGTAAGATGTGGGACCGGTTAGGTGCGTTTTCTTCCCTTTGGGAGAAGGAAGAGGTTCTGTTTTTCCATCTGTCCTATAGGGAAGGCAAGTGCTGTAAACGTTGGAAAATACCCCTGGTGTTGTTCGATTAGCTGTTTTTAACGCAACATTTGGAACCACGTGGTACTGGAGGATTCAAATCTCCCTCTTTGTTGCAGTTCATCAAAAGTTTCTCCTCTCAAATTCGTTATACTTCATAAACCACATTATAGTTCAGAGTGGTACTCAGCTGTTGTGGGAACAAAACATAAACAATCGGGCAAGTAACAAAGAACACGATAGAAGTGTCTCGTAGAAACCTTTCAATTTCTTCATAATCACACGATAAGGTTTGCCCCAAGGATTGGATTCAACCGCATTCACAGCTCCTTCCACGCAAGCCTTTTACTAGCTTTAATTACCTTCTTGCGTTGTGTGAAAAAGTTGTTCGAGGAGATCGCTTTTTGGGCGTCCCCTTCCTCGCTGCGCAAGTCTTCGTTGCGTCTTGCGCGCTACATGAGTTGTTCAGTCATGTCATCCACTGTTCCCAAGAACACTGTATCACCACTCCTCATCACAGAAATGAAGGATTCCTTGTTGAAGAACCTGAAATTCATCCGCTTCCCAGTCTGTGGCGAACAGCACGCCGTCTTCAGGAATCAGCAATCTTAAAGACGATAGTCTGATCGTCACTAAGAGAATAGAGGTTGCTGACGTCCAAAGATGTCATACGGGTTGAGAGACTGTCACTCACGAACGACAGGTCAATGATGGAGGTGTTAACATTCCTTTAAAATGTAGGAGTTCCTTCCGTACACAGTAACACAACATCCAATTGAGTGATGGTACCAAGGAGTGAGTAATCACATTAGTTGCTTGTCTACCCATTTGATGGACCATGCATTGAAATCACCCGCAAGATTAAAAGGCTTGCATCATGCACCAATTGGTCCAACAAAGCCTCAAATTTCCTCTTGGGAAACACTCGGTGGCGCTTACACACTGAAATGTATATGCCATTGATATTTGCCCATGCATAGCTATTCCAAGTTATTCTAGGAATTTCGTTGAGTATTCTCTCAGCACATTCTCCAATAGCTTAACAGCGACTAGAGTTGGGTATCTGTGATCGCAGACCTTCGATTTCTTTACACTGCTCACAAATAATTGGAATTTCGATGTTTATATAGCACACTGCTTGCAGGAATAGTTTCTGAGCTGCTTCACAATGTTTGAAGTTAAGTTGTATTAACCTAATCGCTTTTGGATTCTTGGACACGTGAATACTTGAAACTGCCAGTGTGGGGCCAGTGCCAGCATGTGGATTTAGTGTATCCCATGACAAAGTGCTCCAGTTCCCCGCATCTGAAACCGTTTTTGAACCTGTCAGGACCCTGAGAGTTTATCCATATTGTAAAAAAACTGATGGGGGCGATGCTGAAAGTCATGAAACCCTACGTTGGAGCGTCAATTGTAATAAAATGAATTTAATTAAGGGGGAAAATATAAAATAGGGTAGTGTTTAACACCTACCTCAAAACCATAAACCCTGTCTAGCTCGTTCTAATTTATTTCTTTAGTGAGTTCGTGTTATTTAACTAAGTGGGAACAACGCACAGGGTTCCTTACCCCAGAAGGAAAACGCATAATACAACAAATTGACTGAATTGTTTATTTACAATTGATACAAATTTAATTAAAATTACAATGCTCACATCCCCAACATCACACAAAACAACCCCCAAAAATGACATAAAAATCCCTAGAACTTCAAAAAACCTGGTATTAATTACTTCCAGCTAGTACTCACCTTAACAATCATTAATGAATTTAATGAGTGCTGTCATACTCGCTCATCTTCTTTATGCCCTCATTATTTACAAAATTCCAAAAGTTCTGAACGTGGTTCATAATCATTTTAGTTCGTATCATTCTGTCTTCTTGTCGCTGCTAATTAATCTAATACTGGATGCAACTGTGTTTTCAGGTTACCTTAGCATTGATGACCAGATCAGTTTAAATGATGGGTGCATATGTACACGCCATTGAAAACAGTTTCAGTTTGCCCGTGTCGTCCTTCCTCGTATCTGCCAGCCATCCATTCGGGAAACCAGACCCGCGTTTCCGAGAAGTAGCAGCACCAGCTGGGAGTCCCCCGTCCTAGGAGTCGTAGCGTTCACCGTCCTCGTACCGTTCATTTTTAGGAAAAGTTCGTTCAACTTCACGCAACGCGATAAATTATTTTTACTACCGCCACTTGTCGCGAAACAAAACTGTTGACACCCGAATAGTTCTCGGGTGGATCCCGAAGTTAAACTTCATGAACTCTAATAGAACACGATGCTCCGAATGTCTGACTGAGCGCAAGAAAACTGCTAACATGATCATAGCATGATGCTTGAATCTAATGCTCGAATAGTGATTAAATCCTGCTTGAATGCTTGCAGAATGATGTCTCGAATGAATGACTGCTGTCTCGAAAAATTGAAAAAAAGATGATTTCTCGAAAGAATGATCCTGGACTTCCTCCGCGTCCTGCTTTTATCACCTCATTCCTCACTCTGTCCCTCAGAAGCTCACTCACGTGATTACAATTTTGAAAACCATGTGACCATGTTTCGCCAATACTGTTAAATTTCCACTCCACGCGGAGCTCATATAATTGGGTGAATTTAGATAACGAGTGCAAGTTCCTGGTCGCTCAGAACTTTCCTTTTTGGAAAGTTTCATTTCTTCAACGGTCACGTCTCTTCCAAACGTCTTCTCACTTCAACGATTTTAGAACAATAGAACCTAAATTTGGACACATCCGAACCTTTAACTGCCACCCTTGTCTCCCACGCATCTCTTACCAACCGCTCCTGCGACGCACGCCCAACGGTCGCGGCCTCGTAGTGTTTATTATCTTTTTGACAGTGGTTCCGAGGTACGGGTCGAGCCGCCTCACACCCCGCTCCCTGGTCGCTGTCTTTTGCGGTCCTTTTAAGTTTGTAAAGAGCTCTTTCTTTTCACTGCCATGTGTTCTCCTCGCAGTTGTATCTCAAAACCCACATCTATTCCTAACGTCGACCTTCTCTCTTCCAAAATATATTTTGTAATTTTCCGTTGCTTCCCAGTTTGAATCTAACGACGCCATCACTTACGTTAACAATTCTTTTGCCTCCCAGTTCTTGATCAAAAATAAACTCGTAGTTGTCGAGACTCTTCCCTTTCACCTCGGTTTTTATGACTCTTCTCTCAGACAAAGCAACACCAACCCTGCGTCCTTTATTTGTGGTTAAAATCCACGTCTCCCCTTCCTACAGTGCTATGGCAACGTTCTCGGTACTTTTCCGCTTGCCTTTTAAATTCTTATAACATCGCTACATTTATTAATAATTACAATATATGTCCATAACTCCAGCATTGTAGTATCTGGTGACCCAAGTTTTTCCGCGTATGCCGCTTATCACTCAGCCGATTCTTCTTTTCTCAAGTTGGATGACTTTCCTTTCTAGATCATCCGGGAGGCTCGCCAGTGCCGTCTAGCTATCACCATACACTTTCCTGATAGTTGGGACAGATATATTTCTGCTCTAGCTTCAAGTTGTCGTTCGAGGGTTAGGCATATGTCCTACTTATTAATGAGGTTTTTGAGCTCTATCAGGATTTCTTCCGTCCGCATTTGAAACTCTGTAATTTCTTTAAGCCTTTCAGATACTTTTGTTTGAAATGTTAGTGTTTCGCTGTCAACATACTTTGCCAGCATTAAGTTTCCAGAAGCTCTCTTCCTAATTTTAACTACATTGGAGCCCAATTCCGCAAGTTCAGGATCATACTGCATTGTGTGAAGAATGTCACCATATGACGATCCTTCCTTGCCTTGAGCACCAATGTGCCAAGTTTCCTTGCGACGCTCAGTTTTCCATTCACTGTCCTGTGGAGTCTGTGTCGCGGGTCCATTCTCTGGAGAGACTTGTGACTCCATTTCCTTGACGGCCTCGTGTTCCGCATCCCTAACTTCGTTTCGTTGGGAAGTGAACACCTAACAAAAATAGTCAATTTGCTTTTTCTTCGTATACTTTGGAAGAAATTAACCGAAATTAGAGTCGTAATTCATTTACCTTTAATCATATTTAGCGGATACATTTCAGTCTTTATTTGTATTTTGTCATTTAAAATAAATTTATAATAAAATATACGGCTTTAATTTGCTCCAATTTTTGTTCTTAAAACAATAGGTGGCAGCTAGTTTATAAATAAAGTACTTATGTTGATAGCGAAGCAGGTTTCTTAGAAGAAACGAAGTCGAGAATGTGAAGGACGAAGCTCCATTGATGGAGATTGAGGAAATAACTTTTCTTGTCTTTGTAACCTGACTGTGTCCCTTCCGGTGGACATTGTAGGGAGGCTTATGTGTAAAAATGTGTTCGCTTTCGAGACTGTAAATGTGGTGTTCGTTTTTGAGACTGTTCGCAACTAATTCGCAAACATTATTTCTATCCCCATTTTCCTCCAATTTGGCTGCAGGTGGCCGCTAAAAGTGGATAAGTCTGAACCTGAAGTCAATGTGAGATGCCTTCCTACCTGTGACCCTGTTTGCATGATAAAGTAGGAGGATAAGAAAAAATTGGATTGTTTAGCGATTGTGTATATTCTTAGCTGAATAATATATCGCAACCATTTATATTCTTTTGAAACGGAGGAAGTATAGTAATTATTAACTTAAATACACTTTCGTAAGTTAATAAAACAGTACTCTTATTTAACCCTCAAGTGGGTGTAAGTCCTAGTGTCACTATGAGTCATTTTCATTATGACGGCCATAATAAATTAAACAACCGATTTAAACAACAAATGTATATTTACTCTTCAAACAACTTACTAGCTGTACCAAGTGCTTTCTATTTTGATTTCCAGAGACTCGTGCCCGTAATGCAGCCTTTGGATCCAGCCTACTTCTTGCTAATAGCCCAATGTCTCCAAAGATCGTCAACGGCTCGTTCGCAGCAATATTTGAAGCTGGCGACGGCGTGATCGCAGGTTGCGCTCGCCTATTAACGCAACAGTTGCGGTTGGAGACAGGGGCCAACGCCAGTGACAGTCCAGGTACTGATCATAAAATAGAAAAGACGACACTCCATTCCCAATTCAAAACAAAATTCCATTTTTTACGGAAATGCAATTCGTTTCGATCGCAATTTTTACAAGTGATTTACTATAGTGGTGTACGATCAAATTTTAAGCAATTGTGCACTAGTTTTATTTAAGGTAGAATAGCACTGCATTCCCATTACCCTCACAATAACTCTACTAAAATGGTATTGTGGAATGCGGCGATACACAAAGAATAAAAGTTTAGCGAATGTTCCCTGCAATGGATTAGGCCAGTAATGGATTATTCATGTACGTTTGTTAAAAAGTTTGAAATTAAAGAAATATATAACCACTGCTCAATATAACCAGGGGTTAGCATTTGTTTGTCCTGATTTAATGGCTTACCGATTATCCGAACGCTCATTGGTAAACTACGCAAAACCAATAACAATATTTTAGACCTTAAACCAAAAGAAAATGGTGTCTGTCATCGGCATACTCTTTTCGTCAGTAACTCAATGGAAGATAACGATTAATGTTGAATATCACGTTAATATTCATTTTCTGAAGCATGCAATGACAATTTTTTACGTATAAAGTCATTTACATCCTGAAATACGAGTAAACCAGGGAATCAAAGTGTATGCAGAATACTGGTCTACATAAGAATACAGTCAACCTATTTCTTTGTTTTAAAAATTCTTCACAATTTCCAGAATGATGTTAGAAATAAAAATAATCGAATAAATTAATTAGGTATAAACGAGAAGAAATGTTTTATTTGGGCTCAATTTTATGATGATACTGAGTTAACAAATGTGGCTAATTATTCAACAGAATGGGGCAGGTTTTCCTATTTTTTTAATTCATAATTTTGTATTTTTACTGTCATATTTTGTATTTAAACATGATATCATTACGCTCTCAATTCCATTAGCTACTAATTGATACGGATATATTTTTTTACAAAACTAAATACAATGTTTGACCAAATCATCTTTCTGAACTGTTTGTCTGTAATTTGACAGTGTGCGTACAAATACAGCTATACTCACCAAAAATGCATTAATACAATTCCACAACTATTAGAGTCAGGGTCAAAGCAAGATAAGTTTCATGAGAAACATGACGTATATCTTGAAAAATTTTGAACTATTCAAAAACACGTTTTGAGTTATCAGAGTCCACGAGAAGTTGAGGAACGTCTTCTGTGACAATGAATCCCCACATCAAAACACCTATGAATACTAGTTACCTTAAAATGGAATATACTTCATCCACTAATCCCTCAGCCATCCGTCTTCAGGAAGATTGCTGATCTGTCTGCAGATTCATAGTCGACCCGGTTATGGGAACACATCACTTCCAACCCATAATGTTTTAACACTGGAACATAATGTTTTCACGCCCTACAACGCAAGAGTAACAAACGATTCCCATTAGTCCCGCTGTAAATGTCTAGTACGACCAGATATACAACATTTGAACACCACAACACAAGTTATTTGCAGTGATTTCAATTATATAAACTGGATACGCAACTCCCATGTTGGAGGTTCTTTCGGAGCGTGACGCATAATAACCAGTAAGGTAGTACATCAGGAGCGTATCTTTCTCTCTCTCTCTCTCTCTCTCTCTCTCTCTCTCTAGCACGTTAAGATAATTGAGGAAAGCTGATCTAGTAGGCCATGATATAAGTTGAGCATCGCTTCACTTAATACAAAAGTGACCAATGGAGGTAACTAGGATAGGAGAAAAATAAATTGCTATACATTTACCACAGACTACTACAGATGGGAATCTCCCATACTTACATATGGAACAGTGTTTTGCGCGACATCTGGCGGGACGGCTACAGGTTAGGTTAGTAGCGCCAGTAACCGCTAGGTCTCCTTCCTCCCTCTCCTCCCCTTCCAAAACCACAATCCATCGTAGCTTTCTGCTTCGAATTTATTTCATAATTCACACATCACTCTGAAATTATTTCAAAGAAAGGAATAGTGCTGAAAGAAAACAAGGGATTTGAATTTTTAACTTAATACATTTATTACCATTATTTTTGTGAAATAAACTATTATTAAATTTTAGCACATGAAATAAACCTTTTGAAGCACGTGAAAATCTCATGGAATGTATTAGTTTCATAATAAATGTATACATCACATGAAATAAATACTTAAAACATTTTATTTAGTGACCGGATCATACATTCCCGGCCATATTGAGCACAATGCTTCTAACCAACAAAGCCATCAAGCAACTGAAGATTTATCATGTTACGTCGAATGAAAATGGTAGACGGGACCGGGATTCGAACCCGGGACCTTGAGCTCTACGCGCTCATGCGCTTACCGACTGCGCCATCCCGCTCGCCTCTCGGGTCCGTCTATCATTCTCATTCAACTTGTGAAACCCAAAGACCTCTGAGGTGGTCTCGTAGAGACTAGATTCCTCATCTGAGGCGACTCCCATAGGAAGTACTTTATTTGGGTAGCATTTTCCATTTCTGGTTCACAAACA
>NNCF01126498.1:148517-179441 GCA_002313205.1 Laupala kohalensis
ACCTCAGAGGTCTTTGGGTTTCACAAGTTGAATGAGAATGATAGACGGACCCGAGAAGCGAACGGGATGGCGCAGTCGGTAAGCGCATGAGCGCGTAGAGCTCAAGGTCCCGGGTTCGAATCCCGGTCCCGTCTACCATTTTCATTCGACGTAACATGATTAATCTGTTACCTGGCGGTGAGGTTCACCGCAATCTAGGAGATTTCTATAACTGAAGATTTGCTTAAAGGTCATCGTGTTACACAAATCGCATGAACCACTCTTCAAGTCTGCAATTTACAACGATTATCAGAAACAAAGTAGATCTCACACATATTCACCATTTGTATAAAACAGTACTTAAAGAAAAATTCAGGATGCATTACCAAACAAGAAACCTCATTTTCGTAACTCCACGTGGAAAATAAATACATATCATTAATTTTCTAATAATTATGTATTCTAATAATGATAGTAAGTAAGGCTTACCGTCTTTCATTCTTGGAAAAACAGAAGAATTATTCCCCACAGCCACTTGCACTAAAGCATTGTTTAACACTACATACATGCTTCCTCGACATTTTGTCGTTGTCGTTGCCGTTGCCGTTGCCGCCAGTGTCACAGTATACGCGCTAGTACACCTACTTTGTTTCATTGTTGTGCTAGTCCATGCTTGTTGAATCCCGCACCCGCTCCAGCCGAGTTAGATCCTAACCGTTCGTGTAGAGCGCGCAGTCGTCGTCATAGGCAGAGCCATCTACTGGGAGGGCTACAGGTTACTTCAAAACAAGCTTCCAAGTCCTCCTTTAATGATCCCCCCCCCTGACATTTACTGACATGATGCCCAACGTCACGGTCTCATCAAACATGGCCCTCCAGTTTACTATGGAACTCATTGGTTACATGAGCTCACGCATGTCATGCTACGAACTAACTGCTGTTGACTCTCAGTTCATTGCAGTTTCTTCATTTTCGATAGGAGCTTTAAGGTCTGAGTATAGTAATTAGTGTTTCGCGAGTCCCGACTTGAGAAGTGGTTTGTATGATGCCCTTCCCTGTCTTCTAAATTGGAGGATTCCCCTGTTTTTTCCAAAGGATTTCAAGGTCTGCCACTTGGCACAGATGTTTTATCCAGCATGATTTGAGACCGTAAACCCATAAAATCTATTACTCTGTTCTATTATGTCGAGTTTTTTTTTTTTTTGATGACCAGTCCAAATTTAAAGGATCGTCTTTCATCCACTCTTGAAGATCTGTTTTCGCAAGATTACTGTATCGCGCTTCAGAAAGCATGCTATGCTAATGAATTATAAGTGCCTGAAAATGTTTCGGGGAAATTGAATGAGTTATTCTCATTATGTTAACTTTCAGGGGTAAAGAATTCGTGAGTTGATTTACCTGTATTAAAATTCAGAAATATTGTTCTTTCGTGGTATTAATATGACTGGAAATGCACCTGGTCTCGTAAGTCGAAAAACTCAGATTATTTGTATATGTTAATTCAACATTTTTTTTAATGAGTCAAATAAATAATGTGATAATCTGCAGAGATGTAAGAGAGATGAAGTAGAATAAATTGATCCAAGGCTCGAAAAACAACAGATAAGATATGACCCGTTAAATTATATCTCTAAATTTAAAAAGAAATATGTTCCCTGCTTCTATGTCGCAAATGAGCTCAGAGAGATTAACTTATTTTATCGCATGCATTGACGAGTTTTTAGCTTTCGAACATCTTCATTGTCTTTACGAATATGAACATATCTTCGCTTGACGTAAAACACATTTTTTCTCACAACTCTCCCATGTTTGCTAACCCTCTCCAGGAGTGCGACGGCGACTACGTGGGCTCCTACTCGCCGGGCGCCAATTCTCTTTGGACGCGTGCTTAGATTTGGTGCATGGCGCGGGTGGAGTGTCACCCGGGAGTCGTCCACGCTCTAGCCCCGATCCCGCCTCTGGGCTGGGTGCTCTCCCGCCGCCAGAAGAGGAGGGGACCGTCGACGACTCCGTGGACTGTGATTCAGTTACCACCTCTCCGGACAACTCACAGCCCCCTCTCGGTGAGTATGATTAGGTATTTCACCAGTTTCCCTTCATTCTGATCTAATAACCGGGGCGAAAGCTGCTCTTGCAACCATATTTGACGCTTTACCCTAAATTTGATGATTTACCTGCTTCCCTTTATTAGGGTCCTCGCTACGACAAATTTTTGGGGGAAAGTATTCCAATTTGCCAAACCTACCACCAACTCAGATGAGAACTTTCGAATTATTGCACAATTAGTGCTTTTTACGTCTATCCTCATTATATTATTTAATTATAAACTTTAACGACCTTCTATGAACAAATAACTGCATAAACCTCTTGACGAAACGTTGAGTAAAATTCGTATTTGCCCATAAAAGTTCGTAAATGTTTAAAATTTGTTGTAAAAGTGCTCATATGTGTATGAATATACTCATAACATTCGTTATCATCATATTACACGTTGGTGCCATAACGGTTTGGTCATTTTTAAAGCTCTGAAGTTTAAAAATTAAGGATCGAATTTTATATCAAAGTAAATAAATAAATTACAAATAAATGGTTTTATTAGAGTCGAGATCCAGGCCAAGTCTTCTCTTCACTTTATTAAGTTGAAAAAAATTACAACTATTAACAAAATTACATACAAGAGAGGGTGTTAATTAACTTTACGATTTGGATGCAAGCTAAGGTCTAATACCTCAAGCGAACGAGGAAAAATCCACAAAAGAAAAATAATCGTGACAGTGGATTAAACTGTAATTAGAGAGAGATGAAATACAAGTAATTTATAAAATAATTACAGTGGTTGTAATAAGAAACTCATGGGACTATTCACAAATTTCGAATTACTTGAATTACGTGAAAGAACAACCGAAATGCATATAAAATATTAGAATTATTGAGTATTTTGAATTAAACAATTTTGAATTGCTGAGGATTCATTGTATTTCATTGCAATAAAAATAAATATAAGTATAAAAAAGCTCGCGAAATGAAATATTAAAGTTTTACAAAAGTTACAGTCAATAATTATACCAAGATTAGGGGCGAATTTAGAACGAATTTACAATTTTAACAGATCTGCCAAATATTTATCACCAACTCTTAGATTTATTTCTGCAGAATATAATGGGAAAATGATAAATGAATCTTGGTAATATTTTCTGAGGAAAATTTACCCAGAGGAAAAGGTGTTAAGCCACTGACATGTTGCGCAAGATTTCCCAAGATTGCAAGGAAATTCACATGAACTGCTACCTAAATAAAATACCAGTCGAGTTTTTGTGTTGGTCTGTGAGAGTTTTTAACTGAAGTTAACTGCAAATATGTTTTTAGCAGATTCCAATCAAAGAGTTAACTTCAATTGAAAACTTTTAGACCAATAACAATATGTCTGTGCAACGTAATTTATATCGAAAATGAATTTTACCTTAAGTGAAGCTGGTTACGTTCTGACCTATTAAAAACCCGTCTATGGTACAAAAAAACTTAAGTTTAAAATTAATTTATTTCATTAACTGAAAAGCAAAAAAAAAGCAGAAAACACTAAGATTGGATGAGGTATGACCGTGGAGATAAAAAATGTCTTTTTAAATAAAGTATGGTGAAACATGTCACTAAAACACGTTATATTATGTTGTATATAAGCAAAATTTTAATTTAAAGGAAACTTGGAAGCATTTGGGACCCATTTGCGTATAAAATCTATAGAAATATAATGGATTCCACCTGCTTCCAAGTTTCCCTTAATTTAAACTTTGTATAATATACACTAATTGAAGAGATGAAATGATTTGTCTACTCTCATATGGCAAATATCAAAATAATTAATCTAATTCAGAGTGTAGAAATTTCATATTCTGGGTGATAATTTATTTGACTATAGTGCAATTATTAAAATTTTAAATCTCTTATCCTTTGT
Organism: Laupala kohalensis; assembly: GCA_002313205.1. NCBI lineage: Eukaryota > Metazoa > Arthropoda > Insecta > Orthoptera > Trigonidiidae > Laupala > Laupala kohalensis. Next base: position 152,449 of record NNCF01126498.1, read on the forward strand.
CAGAAATGTACATCCCCTTTTCAATAAGGAAGATCGTTTTGCGAAAAGGTCAAGACATTGCCCCACTCCCACCCCAAAACCTGGCTACAACCTTCGTTGATGATTTTCCTGGATGTCTCGCGAATTTTTTATCATGATATTGGAGATTTTTTGTCAAGATTTCATTCCGTCCCAACTTTGTTCAGATTTCTTGGTAAAACTTGCAAGTTTATTTTTCTTCGGGTAAAATGAAGTTAATGCACCTGAAAAATACCCACAGAGATTACATTTTAGAAGGGGAAATGTAAGAAAAAAAGATAGATAGAAAAAAGAAAGGTTGAAATTTTAAAAGGGAAAAGAAGGAAATACATGAATAAGAGAAGGAAAAGAAACAGTATTCGTGAGGGATATGAAAATAGAACTAGCGTTCAACTATTTATCAAGTAAAGGAAATCTACCTCCGAAAACATTTTATTTTATTTTATTTTAATATATCATAAACTAAATAGAAATAGTAATAATTCTGGTTGAGACAGGATAACAATATTCTTTGTGCACAACAGATATATCAGAGGAGGAATGTGACGTGACACCTGGTGGAGCACGAGAGCACATCGCCCGTGCAGTGAAATTCGCAAACGGCGATCTCGTAGCACCTGAGGCAACTACGTATCCAGAAGAAGGGCGGAAATCCAGAGATGGCAGAGACTCTTCTATTCCGTCTTCAAAAATTTGTCACAAATGCGGCCATGCTCTCGTTCAATGAATCTCACTCAATATTCTCTTTGAATTAAAAAAACACGTAAAATTAATACCCTAGCGTATAGTCAAAATATATGATCAATATACTAATAGCGTATTTCACGTGCAACTCTTATTACCCGTTTACATCTTTTTCTCAGAAAGAGCAGCACTTACCCCTTCTATATTTTCAGTTTTATATCAATAATTGATCATTCATTTTGAAGGAAGGAAATAGGCAGACATATTCTCAGATATTTTGACGAGTATAATTAATTTAACATCTGCCCAAAACTGTGCTGAAGAAATAAAAGGATGTTTCAAATATTGCCCAACATTTGTGGAAGATTTTGGTAAGGGGTTGACGTGTCGCAGAAAAATAGCACACGATAGTGGGCTGTCTTCGAGAACTATCTTCTTCGGGAGCTATTTCCAGCCGCTGTCTTGCGGACTGTTTCTCTAGTAAAAATGGCCATTGAGCGGCTATCTGTTAAAGCCAAACGGACATGGACCACTTAAGTCGCCAAAAATGGCCGGGTCATTGATGGCCATTAATTTCAAGTGTCCACTAATGGCCGTTTGATGATGACAGATGGTCACAATAATGGCAAAAATACTAGAGATGACAAATTCAAGTTCGAGGTTTAGTTAAAAATAGAAGTAAATTTTGCTATACAAGAGTTCAAATTAAATATTATTTTTTATCAACAAATTCCATAATTTTCATAGTAATACCTGAAATGAGTATAAAATTGCCTAATTAGACTATAATGTGAAGAACAAAGCCAAAAATTTATCTCAGAAGCAGCTCAACTTTTAAGGGCAATGAGGAAAGCAGAAAATATAATGTACGTAATTAACTGTAATTCATAGTTTAAGATTAATTACTTACTTTACAGTAAATAAACATTTGAAATGATCTATATAAAATGATGAAATGTATAACGTGAACAAAACGTTGTTAACTCAATCAAAAAAAGATTATATGTAAAAATTCACGTTCTAAGAGGGGTTTTGGTCTCCTCAAATTCTCTCTCACTTAAAAAACTTTTTTTAGGCCATATTATGAAATTATGAATTTTTACCTTCCATCCGAACCATAAATATTTACCTGCCAAAGCTTTAACACTATTTAGTTTAATGCTAAGATTAATACATACATTATTCCATCAGTGTACCCTTCCTTCCTTTTTGGGTGGCGCATCCCATATTTGTAAGATTCAATTGGCAAAATTAAAACACCAAATTCTTCAGGGATGTCTCCTCTTTTATGAGGGGCATTTGTATAATTAATTGAAAATATTTATGAAGATATGTCAAACAGTCTTAGATATAAAAAATAATAATGTTGGGGTGGGGTCTGAAATGTAAAGTTCAAAATGTAGGGGTGAATAAGATTAAAAATCCACTCAGTTAATACACTTCTTATTAAGACCGCATTAGTGTTGTGGAAAGAAATAATTGTTTTATTATTAAATATCACATATATATGTCTTATTAACAAAAATTTAGAACTGAAAAACTGAGGTTTCCTTATGATTGATGAGTTTGGTTTCACAGAAGCACCTTCCCTTAAACCGATAGTTGCTAATAGAGCGAATGTAGGCCTACCTTTCTTTTAAAATTGGAGCATATCTGGAAGGAGGATATCTAGAGCATAGACAAGTACACAGATACCACATCATGCATTTTGTAGTACTTAAGAGAAAATTCCTCTATAAATTCTGGATACAAGGTTTGATGTTTTGATGTGCCCTTACTATTTAATATTATTGATATTGTCTTCATAAATTTCTTTTCCCCTTTGGAATTTGCAGTTATATTGTTTTTCATGGCATACTAACAGGGAAATTCCTTTTCTCTATTGCTCTACAAAATCATATTACAGCTAGTTTGATGTTAAATTAAGCAAAGTATGTAGTTCTGAAAGATTCCAGTTATTAAATTGGGTAAATAGCCTCAAGAAACCATGATTTCCATTTCCTGGGGCTGTGAAATTAAAATTTACCTTCCACATTACCTACCACTCAGGGGAGAGCCAAACTGTCTCTTCTTTCTGAGAAACTCTTGATCAAGGTTGTTTAATTATTCGTATAGTTGTAACTAACTAGAGTACTAACTTTGTTGGGAGAACAAACTAATAAAGGAAAATTCTCCCATGCTTAATTCCATTCACACTTCCAACTGAACAAAATTTTAATTTCCCGAAAAATCAGACTTATTTCGTCTTTCAACCACTCAACAGCTGTACTAATTTTTTTGTAAATAAAGTATCTAAAGGGTTAAGAACAGTACATTGTTTCATAAGATTGAATCAGTTACTTTCAACCATAATGAAAAACTAAAAATTAAAATAAGATTCAGTTTAATTATGCTGCAATTTTCTGTTTTTCTTTCTTTTATTAGTATTTAACAGAGAATTATACAACTACGTTAATGAAGGAAGTCTCTAAGTATGAAATAATGTTGAATTTTTTTATTACAATCACTTTTGGTCAAAAATTATTCCCTATAATCGATTTTTGTCAATTATTTTATAGGCAAAAGATACTGAAATATTTTGAAATAATTTTGTATGTTTATTTCAAAATTGAAATACAAATATTTATCACAATGACATCATCAAAGAATATACTTTTAAAAAAATGGAAGAAATTTAGAAATATGTTGGAAATTTTTGAAATTCTGATTGGTAAACTTTAAATAAGAAAGAAAATATTTTTACCTTTCATTGTTGCATTCTGTAATAAATAAAAGGATTTCACTTGAAAAAAATTAGTAAAAAATATATAGACAAGACATTTTTGTAAAAATCCATTATGGAGCGTGTCCACAAAATAAAACCAGCTTCATTGTGATAGTTTGTAATATAATGATGTAAACTGATTATCTACTCGTGTTGATAATGAAAAGTATAGTTTATTTGCTGTGTCATCAGAATGTAAGTGCTTAGAAATTGAAATGCATGTTTGAAATGATGATGCTAAGAAGAAACTTGTTATGAGTAATTTTATTAAAAATCTACTGCTTTGTAGCTTCTCAGGTATAGTAATTGATATTTAACTATATCATCCACCTATTGATACAATATTGTAATAAGAATATAATGTCAAATTGGTCTGGAAACAAATTTTTTGCTATATTTTCATTCAAACTATGTATGTTAACAGTGGTTTCATTTTGCTCAAACACTATTGTTACTTTAAAAAAATGTTTTTGAGTTATTTCAGATTTTTAAATATACTAGCTTTGTCTTGTGTCTCATACACTTCCTTTCTTATATTATTAATCAGGAGATAAGAATATAGTTTCCAGAATTTCATAACTCTTCAATCTATGAAAAAGATATTTCTCTACCTGAGAATGTCCAAATTAACTTTCTTTTTCCACTTCAGAGATATCTAAAAATGTCATACCTATTATAAAATATATTGTTAAGCAGTTAGTATAATCTATTTCATGACAAAGATGGTAATTAATTTCTCAACAAAAGTTGTCCTTTAAAATGATATTTGGTGATATACATAAGGTAAATGTAAAGCAAATTCATCTTTAAAATTCCGAAATCTGCATTCATTCTTGTTAATAACCATTCATCTTTCAAAACAGCTTAATTGTGATCAAAACAGCTATTTTCTTGTATACAATACTCATCATTTAGACAGCTTGATAAAAACCTAGTATCTTATGATCATTTGTAGTTGAACTTCATAAAATTGGTACATTTGCTTATACTCAGATAAGAAATGACATGTAAAATAAACAGAAAACGCACAGGACACAATCACCATTATTACTATTTTTCTTCCTGCATTCCTAGAGTTGGTAAAATCTACATTTGAATCATAACTTTTAATTAAAATATGAAGTTGATGGTTACTTGCCCTTAAACTTCAAAAATATATTTATCAAATAGAATATTATTGTAAAATGTAAATTGCATGATCTATGGAGTTGACAATAAGAAATGAGTAATATGTATGTTAAATAAAATCAAGTCACTCTCTAAGACAATTTTAAATAATTAACTATTTTGCCTCTGAGCCTAGCACTGTCCCAGCGATAAAATATATTAAATACTCCAATTGTATACAATTATGTCTCTCTTTCTTTGGCTCATTATTCTCCATCCTTTCCTTTGCCTTTCTAATCCATTTTGAAATGAGATACCATTTGACAATTAACATGCCTTAGGCCTCTAAACCTAAACTAAATTTCTTGCTTGTCGGTGGCAGAAATAGTGGAATTTACTACTTTTCTTATAATATTGCTAACAACGTAAGCCAAACTTTGTTTACTTTGTAAACCCTAGAATTTCATGGTGACACAATTGAAATTACAGGAAATCTACTTCATTGTAAATCTTGAAACAGAAATCATTACATTAAAATTGAAAATTTTAGAGAAGTTTAGAGAAGTTGAGCTAATATAAATTACAATGGTATACTAACATTTAAGACTCTTGAAGCATATTGGTTTATGCAGAGAAGTAAAAGAGGTCTATGTAAATTATCATAATATTGGCAGTAATAATTAGATAGTAAGACATTTGTTTCAATACTACAAAACAAATAAAATAAATTACGAATGGAAGTCCAGAATTAACATAGTTGTTACTCAATAAAAATGTCACATAACTGTATGAACACGAATCAATTTCATGGAAAGTATGAATATTTGTCATTTTAAATGTTATATTAATATTTAAGGACTTATTCAGAACTTTCAAACAGTAATATAGAAGAGTACCAATCAGAGGTTATTAAGAGTAAATTTCTTTCCCAGCAAAGATTTTGAAGAGTAGGTAAAATCTCAAGTGGGAGGAAATAGAAGAAGTAACATTACTGGAAGAGAAAGTATCAAGCATTGAAAATGATTGTTCAGACAAATTTGTCAACTACTACATTGAAAGAATGATGTTTTCGCAAAAAACGTTATATAATAAAATTGAAAACATTTTTGTCACATAAAATAAAATACTTCTCACAAAGTTAATGAGAACAGAGGTGAAATGGCAGGTGTGAATATTTGAAGATCTTCGTAACATAATCATTGCAGCAGCAAAGTTGGCTGATGTTAAGGATGTTACTTGAATTTGAATATCACACACAAACGTGATAGTGTGGGTAACTGCAAATGGTGTATCAGCAACGTTGTGATTTATGCAGTAAGAATACCATTAGACCACCAATGGCTGTCACTACAAAACTGTTATGCCAAATTATATCCTATACAATTTATATTTATAAATAAGAATATATAATTCAATTTACACAGTGAACAATGAGAAAAGAATGAATAACAATTTAATTAGGAAGTTTAGGTGTATAGCAAATAAGTGTTATTAAATTCATAAAACAAAAACTAAAACATCAATATCGCTACCATCTCATAGCAATGCTTTCCTCTGCTGGGTGGTTGGAAGCTCTCATAATATCATCATTCTACACAAGACTTGAACTCTGTTGCAACACCAGTTCTTTAAATTTTTTAGAAAATTTTAGAAGGCTGAAGATGAAGAATGTGTCTTCATTCCTTGAAATGTTTCTCATTAATTATAATGGGCAGTAAAGTACAGCTACGTTTAAAAAGCAAGGAATGATTTTCCAGAATTTTGTCAACTGTCAAATGAGGAATAATGATTCACATACTTCTTTAATCATAATTGGACAGTGTTATGCATTACTAGACAAAGCGCCAAAAATCATATTGAGATAATGACGACTTCAGTTTATAGCTAATTAAAATTGCTGTACTTGGTCTTCACAAATCTAATATGTAAGTAGTTGCTAGGACATTACTGGTCATTTTTTAAGCAATAGATCCCTTACTTTCCCAAGAGAATGTGTTGTCTTTATTTTTATTTACATGTCTTACCAATTTTTTAGAAATGGTGATTGGTCCAGTACTGCATAACACTGTCCAATCATAATATTGTACACTGTGGGGCAATGGAATACTCAGGGAGCTCAACACATCCTACAAACCCAAATCCTAATCACAAACAATCAGGAAAATGAGAAAACTAATGAAAATGTATGTCTACCAATAAATTTTAGCCATTAACTGGCATTGTACTTTATCCTTCAATGTAAGTTTTTGAAGATAAGACAAACATACAGATTACCAAGGCTTATCCCCATCCTCTTCAAAGTTATTTCAGAGGTTACTATTTGATACTTACAAATTATTTTTGAATAACAGAAAATATTATTTTAATTACAATTGAGTGATTGAAGGTAAGACTATACATTCTGTAACAAATAAAAATCCATGTAAAAAGCTACAAAGAACCACAAAAAACCAAAGGTAAATTTCAAGGAACAATGTTCTCAGGAAACAGCACAAAACTCTATATTATGTCAATTGCATCATTTTTCCAATTCAAAAAATTATGTGAATCAAATTAAGTCTCTCTTGAAATGTTTCCAACTAGAATTAACTTTCCCATATTAACCCTTCCGAGTACATGGATGTTAACACAGAACTACTGAAAAGTAAAACCCAAGTTCTAAAGAGAAAGGTAAACAACATACCTTAACTTAAATTTGAAACTTGAAAGTCATGCAATACAAGTTTTTATGTGTTGTGTATGGCAGTTTTGGAAGCTGAAATATTCATAAATATTTATGATATTTGTTTTAGAAAGAACACCACTTTTTTCTTAGAAAATATCGTGCTGTTCAAACAATTGTACATATAATTCTTAATGAAACAACTCATAAGAAAGATTAGAAAATAGATTAAAAAATTACTTATTGGAAATAGCAATTCAAAACTTGGTTTGACCATCTTGTGGATAAGCTACTTCTCCTGCAGTCACATGACAATAAGAAAATGCATTCTCAAGAGCAACATAAAAAGTTGGTTCTGACTGTAAATACCTGTGAAATATCAATGGCTTAATAAACTCTATTTTTTGTTAAACAAATTACCAACGGATTTTAGTAATTCCAGAAAGATCTGAAATGAAGCTTAATAATACAGAATACTTATTCTTGACTAGGTGCAGACATTCCAGCACTAAAGAAGACTAGTGTTGATTTTGCAATTCTTCAAAGGTTTTAAACAGAATGCACTTTTCACTGTGTAAAACTGAATAACAATATTTCTGTTAGAATTTTTCTTTTTATAATGACTTATTTCTTTTTCACCCTTATCAAAGATGTATATATTACTGTGAGTAATAATTTAAATATGGAATAATTCAATTGTTTTCAATTTTAAAACAAATGTCAAATCTATGTTCAAACAAATTTATTGTCATAATTATTCATACTCCTGACTTGAATACTCATCATATTCATCCACTCACAAAATATTTTGTAGTAATAAACTAAATACATATTTTTCTAAAATATTTCTCTCTTTGGAAAAGTATGATTATTGATTTCAATGATCACGTATTTTTGTGGAACAGAATAGGACACAAAACATGACTGTAATGAATTTCCATCTACAATAGTTCTCTAACAAACAACGAAAAAAGTATGCATACTTTGAGGTTGCAATTTTAAGAATTAATGCTCATTTTGGATATGTGTGAAAATTGGTAATTGTTAAAACCTTCTTAACCATTTGCCATAAACGTGGGATAAGTAAACAAGTAAATATTAAAATAGTTCATTTTCTCACCTTCAAAGATATAGATTTTGTTTGGGGGACGGGGCTTTAGGGCTCATCAATGTCAAGGTCATTAGAGACCTTCAAAGATACAGAAGGATTTCAATACACAAGTAGAAAAAGAACTTTTCTGGTATATTTAAAATGTTTCATAGGAGTAGGAGTAAGGTATATACTAATAAAAACTCAATTTTTCTTCAATTCTCCATTTACTTTTTCATCAAACATCGTTAACAATGAATACTTCATATTATGGAACACAATAATTGAAATTGTATTTGGAATGGTGGAACTCTGTTCAGATGCATCACTCTGCAATTTTCTCAGAAAACAATTTAAAACATTAATTCCTCAATAAATACAAACAAAAAAAGCACCACAAAAATATCATTAAAATAATGGTTTCAAATAATAAACCTGTAATTTAAACAAAATGAACAAAAATTAAATATAGAGGTTACCTTATGAAGTTTGATCAGTAAAAGAAATTAAATTGTCCATATATTTTTACATATTTTCAAACATCTCAACTAACAACATAATGACTTTCTTGAGAATGAAACAGAAATGTGAAGTATATAGTATAAATGAAGCGCAGTGGTCCTTGACACTATTAATAGATGGAAGGGACTGTTCAATTTTAGAGTAAATAGGTATATTTTCATTTCACCATATAAACTTCATTACGACACTTAATACTCGAAAACTTCTCAACATAAGGGCATCTTTTTATCTTTCATGTTCTCACAAAGAATTACATCAGAAATCTGTACACATCAATTTTTATGCCTCCCAACTTGTCACACAAGATAATTATTGTTATTTAACTCGAGGGATGATTTTTATTGGAAACATCCTCCCAGACTCTGAATGATGTAGCTCCTCACTCCCATTTCCAGACAAGCCTCCACTACATACAGTAAGTATGAAATATAATGACAAGTCGAATCTTACACTTGAAAATATTTATAATAATAAATACAGATTCATCAGCTAAAATCAACAAATTCCTTAAACATTATGGAAGCAACAGTGCAGTAAGAAACTTTTAACACAAGATTTGAAGAGATTCAATCTAGCAATATCCTTTATTTCTTTGAGAAGAGAGTTATTCAGGATGTGGCACTTTTTGTCACAGGATAGTAGAAACATACACTGTGTAATTTTCGAATTGTAAGCAAACAACAAGAAAAACTGGTTTTGCGGGTCCATTTCAAAATTTTTGTCAAAATTCGCCGCACTCGAGCGCGATATCTGTTGGTCAGACAAAAAAAAACTATACAGGCTTAATTTGTATGAAATTTAATGCACATTAATTTTTCATTCGTATACTTTTCTCCAGAAGCGCGTACTTTCCGAGTTATAAACAAAAAACTAAGAAAAGTGCGTTTTTTTCGAAGTTTTTTTGAATTTTCCTCAAAACCACAGGGTTTACGAGATGGCAAAGCTGAAATTCGGATTCAACACCTCCAAAAACATAAGAATAGATTGAGAAAAAAACTTCAATATCTTTTTCCTCGCCAAACTACCGTATGATTGTAGTATGACCGTATAGTAAATAATTAAACATGTTCTATTACAAACATGGCTGAAGAAATCGGACTATCTTCTTCTGGGCGGGGTCCTCCAGGTGCGCGAAAAGGGTCCAGTTTTCCATATCTGTATTCTTTACTCACAATGTTGTTTCTCTGCTGAAATTCGTTCGAAGCCAATATTTGTTCTAGTATATTCTTGGGCTTCACACTGAAACAAATGTAGAGCTTCATTTGATCAAACAATAGAGTATCTTTGCATACGTACGTGATAATTGTTCGTTTAAAATCATAAAACTACTCAGTAGTAATGAAACATTAATTTTTTCTACAATTCTGATCCAAATTCTAGAACAAAAATCAAAGTATTTCGAATGTTGTTGAGAATTCACGACCATTTTATTCGGATTGGGTCAGTACTTCATATTTGCCAACGGATGCTCGAAAGCGAACTCTTATTTTTTAGGCGGACTGTACTGTGCGACAGTAATCTTCACCAACAATGGATGGAAAGTAAATTTCTGATTGGCTGATTACATTAAGATTCCAAGTATGAGAACGATAGGGAATGCTTTATTTACTACTGGTTCCGTGGGGTTGGGTGAAATCAGTGCGTAACGTAAGAGTGAGCCTCTTAATTCCAAAGTTAGAATTGATATTACAACGAGATTGAACCGTGAGATCATGTGTTATACCTTGCACGAGAATTCAATTAGATTTCATTTTTTGTTAGAAATCGTAATGGCATTTGACGTTCATCGTTTGGAAGATGGCCTGATCATCGTCACGTGGCAACATCTCAATATTTTGCTTGACAACGATTTGTGAGTATTTTTTCAATTTCAATAGGGTATTATTTACAAATATTATTTATGTACAAATGTGTGGTGAGGTTTTTTTTGCATGTACGCCTTTAAAATGCCCCTTAAGTAGAGCCGTGGGCTGTGCATACTGGTATTCATTCTCATTGAATGGATAGTTGCAGTTTTAATTTTGGAAATCTTTGTTTTGAACTTAAAATGATTGAAATTTTATTTACTTGTGATTTGTATCGTAATATTATTTTTTTAGCATCCTTTAGTGCATCTTTAATATTGTTTTATTTAGTTGTAAAATATCTTTTAAGTATACTGCAACTACCGATTAAATGAGCACCGTTGGGAACCACGGGAAACCAACGGTCAGGACACGAATATATACAATTAATATAAACATATTTACAAAAGATACTTAAATAAGTGAAATAAATTATAATGTAAAATATACCAGTTTTGCCATAGAAATAAAGATTAAAATAAAATTCAATTATTTACAATAATAAAAAAGACAAAAACAACAACATATAATTGAAGTAATGCTTTGGAATGTCTTCTCAACATGTCTCCGCCTGAAACAAAAGAAAAAGACGAAGCGGCAGAATCACGGTTCATTTGAATCAATGGTTTCAGCGCATATTACTCTTTCTCATTTCCCTCACATAGCTTAGGAACTGACCTAGGGACTGCGCTACAGATACTCTATTGTCCCTCATTATCGCAATGGCTAAATCTACGTTAATGTGATAATTTTGGAATGCACAAAAAGTTCGGTTTTGATCTGTTTTCGGGCATGTTAGTAAAAATGTGAATCCCATCTTCATTTTGATCCCCGCAAAGTGGGCAAATAGAGTCTCGATCCCCCCTCAGTTTTCTTAATTTCCACCCTCCAACGCGAAACCATCCGTAACCCGATCGTTCTTTTGATTTGAGACAGTCAATGTATGGTTTTCTGCCCCATTGTCCAGCTACTAAGGTTTGCACGATAAGTGACCTCTTTTCCAGTCTGTTTCTATTTCACGACGGTATAAGTCTTGGAGTTTTCTCTTAATATCTTTTAGATCGTTTAACGATGGACTATTCTGACTCACACAAGTGATTCCTGCTTTATGAATTAAATTTTTAATATGCATGTCCCATTTTCCTTCTGTATTACAATGGTAAGACTGAGTTACAAGTGAGTTCCTGGTGTCTACCCTTATCGAAAGCCAATATTTAATTGCTCTTAATTGGAGAGTTAGTTCAATGGGAAGCAACCCAAATTCCCATAAAATGCCACTGTTTGCTGTGCATTGAGCAATGCCCGTTACCATTTTAAGATATTTCGTTTGAAGCGAGTTTAAAATATCGTTATTCCCCGCGCCCCATATTTCCGCTCCGTACGCAATTCCCGGGATGAGTAGAGATTGAAACATTTTATCCATGAGTCTTGGTGCAATTTCAGGAATTGTAATTTTTGATTTTATTGTACTTAAAATGTATTTGCCTTTTCGTCGAGCTTTCTCCATATGTCTCGTCCAAGTTACGTTCATGCAGATGGTTACTCCTAAATATATGTATTCTTTAACGTTTTCTAGCGTTTCTCGTTTATACGAGCAAGTTTCATTCTTACTGTAGACCAACCCATTCGTGCTGATTTGTGAGTATGAGTAATTGGAATAATGAAAATTGTAATTCTACGATATACTTCATTAGGATATTCAATAATATGTTTTAGGAGTTGGGTGTCATGAATTATAGCAGTTTCTTGAATTTCGTAATGGGGGTTGCACGCACTTTTCTTTGCGATATTTTGTGAACTTTCGTATCTCTCAGATCACAAAAGTTACGTACTGGGTGATCTCTGGGCCCCATTCTTATACTATTTTGTAATTTACGAGTGATCCGAACATCTATACAGTAGGAAATAGGTAGCAAAAATAATTTCTTGACTCGGAAGCTTCTTCATTAATTCCCGTTGACTTGGTTCATTCATTTTCCTACGATTTTATGAAAGTGGCGAGAGGTGCTTGATTAAATTCGTTGTATTCCAGTTTGCTTTTACAACTTGAAACCATATTTTGCGCTTAGCTGTGTTTTAGTCCATTTTAATAAAATGTCATCGTACTCTACTATTGGGCGGTGGTATTGAACAGAACGTTACGGTTAAAGCTACGCGCGCACTGAGACAATCGGCACCGCTGTCCCGGATTTCCCAAAAGTTATTTCCATTGCTTTGCATTGGTATGAACAGACTGAACCGGCACGCACTTGCCGCCGTTTGCGAAAAGTCCCCAGAGGAAGATCTTTTGGAGTGTCAGGAGGGCTGTAAAATTTTCCGGGAAACTCATTAACAGTTTATGACTGCGGATTCTCGCAAGGAATAGGCATTCGCCACTTGGATTGTGTTGTATTGTGTTGAGTGATCAGAACAGAAATTCTGCTCTGGACCTCTTTAGATTATGTTTGCTACAGGATACACAAACCGTTTACGACTAAAAATGCAATTTGGTAAATAGAGTTCTTTTAAATTATTGTCATATTATTATGTCACTATAAATACTGTTGCATTTATGTCAAAAAGTCAAACTATCACACTACAGGCCCTAAGGTGTGCCCATGGGGTTCATGGAGAGTAGATCTTTCTTGATTATGGACTAGAGATTTAAGTGATGAAGATCTATCAATTATGTTGCAACACACATCTCAGTGAATCAATACACTTAAATAGTTAAAATAAAACTCTAAATGTGAATTTAGAAATAGTTATATGAAATCGATAAAAAGAAATTGAGATAAATTTAGGGAAATGTTAAATGAACAAGTACAACAGATGATGTTCAAACGAAAGCATTTTTAATGGACTATGAAAATGATTTGTATGACTTCAATATTTTGAAAAGAATTATATTTGAATAATAAAATTATCCTCCTCGTTTAAAGTTTTTAGCTTTTCTCTTCAAAACTTCATTGATTAATATTGCCTTTTGAACTCAGTATATAGCGATATGTATTAATATTGATACAGCTGATACTGATGGATGTCCAGAAGTGTCTAAACCTTGTGGCCATTTCAGGATTCAACATCGTATAAAGAAACATACCATGGATGAAATAAAGGAAAATAGTCTACAGAGATCTCGTACTGATTATATTAAGCACTGAACAAAGGCAAAATAAATGCTGTTTTCATTCAAAGAAAAATCTCAGGCTATTATATAACAGCCATTACAGTGAAAACAGAGTGGTCATACTGAGGAAGATTCAGTATTATAGAAACTGAATGGAAAAAAAGGGTGGAACAACTATTAGATAGAAATCTAACCCCTCCGGTGGTTCAGGGGTTAGTGTGCGTGCTCACCACCAAGTGTCACTGGGTTCCATTCCCGTGGCCCAGAAAAAATTTGTAACTTTTCACTTCAATGTCCCAGTTCATATAGCTGAGACTACTGAAAAGCGAACCCTCCTTCTATCCACCTACATATCACTAACTTCTCCTACTACCACCTCGACATGGGCCATGTTGTTGGTAAACCCACCTAACCAGCCCACCTACTAACATTAGCCCTTCCACCCACCTCCTACCTCTTATCACCCCCATGTAAATAAGATTCAATAGTACGCTACATTTTCCATTTACAAATACTACAATAAAAATTTAAAAAATGGATACAAGATGAAAAAAATAGCATAGTCTGTTCAAATTTATAGTTTCATACAAGACAAATTTAACAAGATATATGCTGACCGGTTTAATTATACTGCATTTTTCTTCATTCACAGGAATAACATTAAAAAGTCTTGGATGAATATTAAACTGCTAAGAGATGTGGGAAACAGAGAAAAAAATTTAAAAAATGGAAAAGAATTGAGCAATGTATTCAGGAAAGAACATGATTAACACAAAAATAATTTTAAAAAAATTATTTCCCTACAAACTAGATTACAGATGCAAGAGGAAACATTCAAAACACCCGGGAAAATGTGAACTTGGCTTTAGGAAAGGGAAGATTTTAATATTATTGAAATACTATTAGTGACATAATTCGTAAATATCTAGGTAAAAAGATGGGGGAAAAGAAATTGTAGATAGATCTTGAAAATTTCCAAATTCTACACATTATATGATACGTAGGCTTAATACGATTATGTATAAAACCTCTACAGAAGATCCAAGTAAAAGTATTTTTGTTCCTAATATTAATGAACATTAAGTCAAACATAATAACAAAATTAAATGATATTAAAGCACATGGGATACATTAAGTAAGAGTTATGAATGATAGACAACAAACTTGTAATTTTTTTTTTGTGTGTGTGTGGGGCTTTAGGGCTCGTCAACATGTAATTATTAAAAGTCCTATAAACACATCACATAAAAAAGTGGAATGTTCCATAGGAAATGAAGATTTCCACTATTTACTAGGGAAGTTACCTTGATTTAATAAATTGCAGGCCAATTGCACTGATAAATGAAAGGCTAAATAAAAACTATGATGTCTTAGTTCTGCTGACTTAAGCAAAGTATCAGATCCAATGAATCATCATAAACTAATTAAATTGGAAAAAAATTGGGCTCGATAGTAATGTGTTGTGTTGAATGCAGAACTATTAAACAAAAAGAAAAGTACGTGTTAAAACCCAAGATTTCGAAAGCAATGCTAAAATTGACAGAAGTGATATGCTTTATGAATGAAAGCTGGATATTTGTTTCACATGTAACACATGTAAATAGAACAAAGATGTTCAAGCTTGTAGGTGATATAATTCTAATTTTGCAGGTACAGATACTAATAAAGCTCCAAAGAATATGAAGATATAGTACAATGGGATTTTAAAATAAACACCTGTCAATGGTTTGCAGATAAATAATGAAAGAAAAAGAAAATTCTACAAACAACATTTCCTGATAAAAATGAAATGTTAAAACATTAATAATAAGATATAAAAATTGCATATTATTACATTGAATACACGTAAGATATTATATCCATGTTGACTGAAGTCAAGTCGTCAACTATTTACAAAACATGGAAATATTCACCAAAGGAGTTCTAATTAATAAATAATCTCTCCACTGATTTTTACTGTTGAACGACAACAATTATTTTGTAATTGTAGAACTTGATAAAAAATATAGATTGTCATTTGACTCTATCTTTGTCAAAGGCTTCAATGTCTTCAGTCATGTGATGTGACTGCCATTTCCATTAGAACAGTATTTTCCACAGTTTTTTTGGGAATTATTCTTGTAAATTCCCCACGAGGTATGAAAATGTTCATGTCATTGCGTTCCTATTTACATTTGCTATGTTCTGGTAGGTTGTTTTCACTATGATCAGCCGATACTTTTGTCAGTATATCAAAAAAATTTAAGCCTGCGAAAGTTTCTCCATATAAGCCCATAGTAATTTTAAGTCAAATAATTTAAAATTTTGTGCCGTGAGGGAATAAAAATTGCCAGTGGGTGGAATGGTTCAAAATATCATTTGAAGCATTTTTTTTTTTNGTGACAGATATAATACCTTAAACAAATTTTTTGTTAGAATATTAAAATTCATATGCTATTTTATGTCTAAATTTCATCTTTTTTTTCTTAAGACAGCAAAAATATTTTATTAGCAAAAAGAAATATTTTATTAACTATTAGTGACTGTTCATGGAGATCATGCATGGTGCAGACAAGACATGTCTTAGGCACAGGAATGTAATATTGTGAATTTTTCGTGGTATTTGGGCCTACATTTTCCCTAATTGTAGTAATATTTTTGAAGAAAATTGAAAAATTTTCCCCCATTTAAGCATTTTTTTCCAATCTAACACTGTTTAAAAATTTTAATTTCCAAATTGTTCGTAATATAAATATTTATGCCATAACTTGTTCAAATCTATTCAACAACATAAGTGATTTTTTATGAAAATTACCCATAATTCGATGAGAGATATGAAATCATAATTGATACTTTACACAGTTGATTTATTTTATTTGATTGCACTGCTATCTGCAATAAACCAAAAAAATGTTTCATACAAAAGTTACTCCTTTTCACATACTTCATACAAATCTGCAACAAAAAAGGAAAGGTTCCCATTTAAAATTTTGGATAGCACCTCCATCTGTGAACTTGCTCAGAAAACACTGCTGCTTACTTGCATACTGAACTGACAAGAAATCTTGAAACAACCAAGACGAGTTCATTTTCTGCAAGATACAAAAAGTTTAAGTTACATATAATGTATGTTTGTTGTTGCTATCAGTGTGAAATGCTCATGCATTTTTTTCTGCTTTATAATGTTATAAATGCACACTTTTATCAATTTATTTTCATACAGACAATTCTGTAAAATCTATAACCTCCATGACAGTTGAATATTAACGCCATTATTTAAACAATACTGCTAATTCATAATCATTTGTCATGAAATGAATGTCTGATTTATTTATTATTATTATTATTATTATTATTATTAATTGATTTGTATGTATTAGTAATATGAATTGTATGTATATTTTTTAAATTTATTCTTTACATATATAAATTTATTTCAGGCCTTTACTAATCATTTCTTTATAGTTACTTAATACGAAAAGAAATTTTGTAAGTGAATCTCAAAAACAAAACTAAGCTAAAGAAAATAAAGCTTGCTGTGCGAAATGTTCGTAAAAGTGGGTACCAATTAATTTCATTGGACAGTGACGGGTTGGTGAGTAAGTACTTGCCAAAGTATGTATTTTATACACGATTCACGCAACAAACTTTTTGAAAACATATAATTCAACATAAAATATTAAATCATTTTCAGCAATAAAGATAGTAAGTATGTTTATTCTTATTAGGATCCACTAATGTGAAATAATTATGGAGGTATTAGCATTTAACATTGCATTACTTTAATGAAAACATTAACTTATTGTATTCGCTTTAGTACATCGAGTAAATAAAAGCTTGTTTTTAAAAAGGGTTTATATTTATTAATTTATTTTATACTTTTTAGTATTAGAATTTGTTTATTTATTTGTCATAATAAATAATCTTACTTACAATAAATTTATCAAATTAATATGAATAAATAGCATAAACAA
Organism: Laupala kohalensis; assembly: GCA_002313205.1. Classification (NCBI taxonomy): domain Eukaryota; kingdom Metazoa; phylum Arthropoda; class Insecta; order Orthoptera; family Trigonidiidae; genus Laupala; species Laupala kohalensis. The sequence goes on from NNCF01126498.1 coordinate 170,202, forward strand.
TGTAGCACCCGTGAGATAAACCTTCCAATAGCATAAATATCTTTCGAGAAATGATCATAATGATAAGATCAGAAGTTAAAACAAAAAGTGTAGGTTATGCAATGCGTTGTACTTAATTATATGAGAGAGTTGGATTGCATTTCAGGGAAAGCTTCCTGGAAATGATGGCTGAACAAACCACCTCTTAAATGCAAATTGGTACAGTTTGACTTCTGGCAGATCAACTACAACAGCTACAATCAGACTCGTAGAGAATATTATTAATCAACTTGAAGCAGAAAACATAGCTACAAGTATTCTACTTGACTACAGTAAATCTTTTGACTGTCTTAATCATGAGAAGCTTAAAGAAAAATTAAGGAATCTCGAGGTGAGGGGATGGGCTGAAAAATGGTTTTAGTTACCAATACAGAAGAACACATTTAGTGGAAATTAAAAATATAGTGAATGGAAAAATCTATACAAGATCAGGGCCTTTAAATGTAAGTAGAGGAGTTCCCCAGGGATCAGTGCCAATATCTACCAATGATTTTAACTATACACATATCCCAGAGTACTGTTCTGTTCTGATGCATGCAGATGACTCTCTTCTGCTTCAACTCTGTTTCTAAATAATAGGAAATCTGATGCCCTGGAAATAAATACACACATCGCCATGAACATGGCAGTATAATATATCCTTCCAAGGACTTTATTATTAATGAAAGTAAGAGCAATCAATTATTTTTTGGATATACGAAGCATAATACCACTCAGGTCCTTGGCTTCAACTAAGCAGAACAGGTCAAATACCGAAGCATAATAATATATTCAAAGCTACCTGGTAGACTTTGTGTACAGGAAACTTAATACAGCACAATATGTACTGAAAAGACTTCAAAACAACAGTGAAACTACAATTGTAAGAACAACATCTTTTACTATTGTTGAGTCACACGTAAGGTGAGGTCTTGTGATATTGGTAGGTACCACAAAGACTAATTTACAAAGAGTTCTGGTCTGTCAAAAGAAAATTGTACAAACAATGACAAATATTAGCCCCTAAGACTCATGTAAGAAAGCTTAAAAAAAAACTGAAAATTATAACTAGTAGGATTGTACATACTTGAAACTATGCTCCATGTAAGAGAGGAAAACATGAAAAGAGGACCTGACATCCATCATAACAAAAGGAAAGCTAACAACTATGAACTATAGAACACCACCTTGCATACTCTGAAAGAAAAAAAGACCTACATTGGCATAAAGTTTTACAATGTATTGCCAGATGAATTACAAGTGTCTATGCCAGTGAAGATGATGAGAAGACACCTTAACAAACGACTCTAACCTAATCTCTTCTACACAACAGAAGAGTTCTTAAAATGGAGGGATAAAAATTGAAGTGTACAAAGAAAAATGACTCCTGCTCTGATCTCCAGAATTTTGAGCACAAGTTTCCTACTATTAATCAACAACAATTTATAGTCATTAGTTGTAATCCAATACTTTATCATGAGGAAACCTCAGAGTGATTTCCTAATTTTTAATGTGATATTGTGTACTAGAAATACAGAAAATAGTGTGTGCACACATTTCAGTCAAGGGTTACCAGGGAAACAATTGTTATTTGAATTTGAGTGTCTTACATACACCCCTCAATGGTAACACTAAGTGAGGTTCTTGCAGTTGAACAGGTTTAATAATAAAAAATAAAGAGAGAAAGAGAAAAACAACTAGATTAATGTCTATGGTGTCCTAATATACCACAACAATGGAGAAAGACGTGAAGAGTATGAAATACCAAAATCATTTAAACCTAAAAAATATTCTTTCTGAACACAAGGTATCAGAGATCAAGAAAGAAATTCAAAATGGTTAAATGAAAGTGAAGTTGAGAGATTATATTTTCTCTTCTATTTCTTTCCAGTTGGTACTCATACTACTAAAATAGAATTGCAATGCACGTAATTTATTGAATGTTCCATTAAGTGTAATTTAAGAACTGAATGTAATTTATATTAGACTATTATTTGTGTAGAATTAAACATAATGTATTGAACTATATAAGAATGTGATGCATATTATTTGGGAACATGTAATGAGTAGGCATGTTGAGAAAAGAATGCATTGAAGAATGATCTGATAGAAATAAATGTAACATAGAATTTAATATTATTTTGAATAAAATTTGTAGTATGTTGGAATGAAGGTAATCAAGATGTGGAGTGTAATGTATCAATAGAAGAAGAGAAATGAATATAATCAGGAACATAAGTGACTTGTGATATAGTTAGTATGTAAATATGACAAAAAATATTATTTGTAATTAATCTGCGGAGAAGCAAGAAGCTGTCTCAGCGAGGATTTGAAATATTCATGAATTATTTGTGAATGCAAGTAATTAATAAATAAAAGCTATATTAGCAGTACACTTAAGTAATAAGAAGGAAGAAGAATCTGAAGAAAATTAAAATGACATAGCCAAGAGTCGCAACGAACAGTACAACCTCAATCAGGATGCAGACAACAAAATACACGTCAACGTAGCCAAGAGAAGTCAAAGTCTCCGATTTATTGTACTTCTGATATCACACGTAGAGCTATGCAATGCGTATTTCATTTAATACGTCTGCTTTAGATGTGCTTCATGGAGCTTCAAGAAATAAGCCAAACTGCCTTACACGAAAAATTATAAATTCTACCTCACTAAGGAAAGGGATTGACCTTGACTGACAGGTCGTCTGATCAAATGTTATAAATATAACTAAACTATTCAAGGTCTTAACTACACTATTCAAGGAAAATTTTAACGGTATAAGGGGCCATTTAAGAAACATAATTCAAAACGGCATAACTGCCACTACGTGAAAAAAGACACAACGAAACGACATTAACGTTTCCTATGTTGGTGTACTAACCACATCATAATTGTAACCAATCAGTGGCATGGAGGGAAGGGACGTAACACAGGTCTTTGGATTCGCCTTGTCATATGTCCTGGCGGGAATCATGAAAAAAATATACCTGGAGAAATCCAAATTCTCATAGTAATTAATACAGTAGTAGTCCACAACAATGATAAATAAAATATGTCTAGACTCACTGAAACGAAGCAAAAGTGGCTATCCACTGTAGAGTTACGTTTCAGACTTGCGTCAAGCCTGTTTCTACTAGCTCTGCAGCATCTAACAATTGCTACTATGAATGAAGCCAATGTTACTGAAAATTGTCTGAAAACTATAATATCATTTTTTTATGAAATGTTCATAAAGTCAAAAATATTTGATCTCTTGTGTCAGCCTTAATGAAACAATTATCGAACAAATCTATTTGTTTATTTTGGCATGTTAATTTAATTTATATGGTTTTAAATATAACAATTAGCATTGTATAAATCATAACATTGTAGTTTAATGTAAAAATTTTAAAATCCTTTAACAATAAAAATTTCATAAAATAACTCTATAAAAATTCTCGGCCAGTCAAACATTAAAAAAAGAAAGAAAACTAGCTAATGAAAGCCCCATTTTCTTTCTTTCGTCACATAATAACCCTAGTATTGAGGAATATAAAAAACGAAAATAAATTTGTGACTAAAATATACCCTTTTATTGATATTCACTTTTATGTGAAGGCGTGTTTTTACAAAAAATACCCGGAAATTAAAATTAAACATTTTTTCAGGTATTTATAGTTATACTTAGATATATTATTCTTTTTTCTACCATCCTTATGCTTTATAGTATGTAACTACAAAGTTTCACAATTATTTCATGAAAAATATAAGAGTTATGATCTTTTTCCGAAGATTAGCGAGTAGCGTTTCGCGATCTCCGCTTGTTCGATGGGCCGAATTTTCGAAACTGTGAAAGCCTGTAAAACGGAAAGGTAAAAGATAAAAAGCTACAATTTGATGTGGTTTCCTATATCTGTAGAGAGACTAAATGAGTAAAATTTCATAAAAATCTCAGATGGTGGGGGAGATGACCTGGATGAATTGTTATGGAACGACCCACTGCCTTACAGTTTTCATAAAGACAATTCAACATCGTACTGCTAAGGTCTTCTTTTTCTCGACCAGATTTCATGTGAAGAACGTCATAAAACTGCTGCAGGTGAACATGGTTACCAGAATGCGAAAAATGTATGTACAAAATTTCAAAAGGTCTTTACCGATGAAACCTTTACGCACGAATCCACCTCGACTATATTAGGTCTGCGCTAGGCAGCGAAAGTAAATTGCATTAGGATACACTTCTTTTATAAGCGCTCGTAGGTCTTTGTGTTTCCGTGACAACACACTAGTTCCGTCAAAAGTCAATTGATAGAATATTTCGTAAGCTACATTTTTTTAAATCCAAAATTGTTGATATCAGGCTCTTGGTATCTCTACTGACCGAGCAATCTAAATGCCACAAATAATTCTTAAACATGAAAATGATGATATATCTTATTGTAATTACCATTTTTTGTTCTTAATATCATTTGGCTTTAACCATTGAAACCACATGTTTGAACTTCATTTCCGATTTCTTCCATAATGAGCCGTCTAATAACGTCAATGAGTTCGTTCTTCATCTTAAAACTACTATAATTGATGTATTTTTCTGAATGTTTTAAAACTATTTCATTGTATTAGTAGTATACTTGTGCCCGTTTAAAAGCTATTAACAGCTCATGACCAGAAGTTGCGGAAAACGGTAGTCACGGGGCTGACATTATGCAAAGGTTTATAATATTACTCAAAGCTGACATTACGCAAGAATTTTATAATATATTTCCGGGGCGGATCTTTAAATCGATAGTTTAAATAATTAGTGTCATTTTAATCGTGACTCGCCAACCGGATCTCCATGGCGTCAGCCGCGAGAGATAAGAACTTTTCCTGTTTGTCCCGTCTTTGTGGTGGGGTTTCCAGAGAACCTATTTTTCTCTGTGGACAAGTCCGAGGTGACACACAATCGTATGACTCGCCGCGCCACTGCACTCTGTCACGCCCCTCCATGTGACATTCCTCCCTCTTTCTTCCTAATTGCATTTAAATGCATAAGACAACGCCTTACCATCTCCACAAATTATCGTAGAGCCGTGTGCAACGACTCCCTTCCCAATGACTTCTCCTACCATTAAGAGCTCCTCAATACATTCCAATATCCACATGGAACCCCCCACCCCTACCAGATCACTTTCGGGAAGTTACAAACCAATTCCCCCGCACACCCCTCACGGTTACTTAAACTGGTGACCGCCCATTCGAGGGCCCCTGGCCTTCTCTTCTGTTTCTATGAGGAGCTCGCTGGAGGGGATGTGACGTGCCCGAGACTGGGTGTGTCGGCGACGGGACGCAAGAGCGTCCCGCGCGGCTTCACAGTGCGCAGCCGACAACAGTTTTGATGACGGTCTGTTATGACGATAATTGGAAGCATATGGAACATTCTAAATGGACCTTGACGTCCTTACGAGTCTGACGTTAATGCAATATATTGATCTGTCGCTCCGATAAGGGCATTTAACATTACTATGTAATCACTTGCTTATGGGAGCATCATTATAACTTTTTAATTATAAGCTCTCTTCGAGCTTAAGTGCAAATTCAATTATTAAACCTTTGTTATAGTTTATATGTGTCAATGTTTTATTAACCAAACGCCAAAAACCTGAATAGAGAATCACTAACTATTGCCAAGCGAGTATTCTAATTATTTCCTCTGGGACCTATCCTCTCCCGGCGTTGGGACAAAGACAACGCTAAATATATTCATAGCCAACGCGACATTTTATATTATTGTTGTATCACTAACGACCAACGCGACACGGTTTAGCTCGAAAAGTGCCGGTATTGGGCCAGTAAATGGTTGCAATGTGAGTGGGAGAAGATTTCCAAAATTTTCAAAGGGGGATTTCAAGGAAAAATCCAAAGGTTTTTTTTAAAGGGGTAAGATACAACATTGCGCAATAGGGCGTAACATTGCCCATCATTGTGCAAAATTGCGTAACATGATGCAGCATTGCACGGAGGTATTAACCAACTTCTGATGAGAAACTCTTATCAATGCCTATATGTTTTCGAACTAAAAATCAAAATGCCCGAACAGGGAATCGAACCGCAGTCAATCGCTCTCCCGGCTGAGTTATCCGGGCTCTGAGGAAGATGGGCGCCCTCAACGACGACCCATCCTTGACGCCCGCTGATGGAAGTGATACTAAGTAGTGTGTTCCCACAACCAACCATTGACGTCATTCCATAACTCTAAATCGAAATGAGGGGAAGGGGAAAGCGTATCCCTACCAGCAATGACATCATTCCCCCACCACCACACAGAACTAAGGAGTGAAAAGTGTCCTAACTAGATGTCGATGTAAGGAAAATGAAAAATATATATACAATACTAATTTATTGCATAATTAAATTCTTATTTACATAATTAAACATTTTATTCATGTTGTTTACTATAGAGATTGAAGTTCTGCTGTCGCTTCCAACGCCAATATACATTCTCGAGACGACTGAGGAGGAGGTATCGCGTTTCTCCTAAAGACGTAGAGCGCTGCTTTTTTGAGATGTAATGTGTCAAAGATCAAATTTTCAAGACATTTATAATAGTATAGAAAGCTGGACTTTCACACATCACATGTCAGAAACAGATTCTATAATGCAGACCAACACAACGAGCATCAGTATTTCCTCGCCTCCATCACCCACCCTTTCCAAACACTCCCTGCAGAAGATGTGTCTCCAGGGGGTAAGATGTGGGCGAAAGAAAGGGAGACTGACTGAGCACTGAAACACAAGAAGAAGAAAATTGTCCTTTCGCGTTCTCTTGCGTGTAAAGAAGAAGAAACAATTAATCTTTTTTCAGTTTTATGCATCATCGGGAAAGGTTTTTTTCAATAGGAGGGTCGAGCGTCCAGATTTCTCCACGCATGACAGTAACACGTTCAGATAGTGCAGAATGTGTCTCAAATAATGCCAAGAGACATACATGTGCCTGAATTGCAAAGTCAGGGATGGCGTTGTGGTTGTTGTAGTGCAAACGTGAGATGATATCGAACATAAACAATCATATATCTCGCATGCTGATACGCCGTGTCTGGTCAAGAGGATTGCTCACTCTTTTATCATCGAAACATAGTAGAGAGCGCTTCTGTTGCTCCAAAGAGTATGCGCTTGCGATCTAATGAAATATTGAATATCCATTCTCATTTTATCGTAAATAAAGTGTGTAGTCCTCAAGACGATAGTTTTTTACAACCGACCGCTTGAGACCATTCGCTCTGTATGAGGTAAGCTGGAAGTGTCTGAATAGCATACATTTTAGGACGGAAATCTACAAATACTGTTAACATACCACCTCCGCATTCACCCTTAAAAAGACCCAATACTTTTTTATCACATGGGAGGATGTTAAATGAATTCAAAGATTTGAACGTTGACGTGTCGTAGTAGGAAGGATAGACTCACGACGTCGTATACCTTGCGTGACGTCGACAAGATATAGGAATCTGTGTCTTAATATGTCATGTCGGGCATGCGCGGTTTGAGAAACGTATAGAAGAAATCGAACATATGATACTTGGAGAGTTGTAAAATCGAAAATCCGAGAAAAAATGGCTTGTTCATCTTTACTGTCGCTTTACGCCACTCAATCGTCATGAGATCACCTTCGATCGATCAACTGCAGAGAAACGTCGGAAACGCTGAGTCCCTCCCACGTATTGACGAGATAGATACGTCGATGTTCGCGAACATTTTCACAAGAATTTCCATAAAAACTATTCACCATCAAATAATAAAAAATCGTTTCAAAAGTCGATGTGAAATTATTTCGCAACGCGGTGTTGAGTTTGAGGCTGGGAAGAAGCCAACGCGATTGACGAAAAGAGAGAATTTTATGAATGCGAACAAGCTTATAACTTGCCTGTTCGAGCGCCTGTTCTAAATTGCGAATGTGAATCACGTAGCGTTGTTAAGGAAGAAGTGTAGTCACAAGTTTCGGCTGTCAACTATCGAAATGAGGAGGTATCTGCGTCTCAAGTCAAAGCGGCAAGTCGATGAAGGTGTCCTGGAGATGTTCCGCAATGTCGAGATAGACTTCTAACACATAATCACGAGACGTATCCTCCATCACCGCGCACGCTACATTTAAGTTTCCGACATCCTTTGAAAATCACCGATGGGTAAGGCTTTGGACGTAGCTTGTCCGAACAGATTATTACAGTCGATATACTGTAGGTAACATTCGAGTTCATGCGGATTATACAGATCATTCATAAAGCGATTGTTTGCTTTGGCATGTCTCGCACTGACTTGTACGAGACCTCTGCTAATCCCTCCTTCAAAGGACAGAAGCATGTCCTCGTTGGTGAGCATTTCCAACTTCACCCTCGACATTTTAACATAGCATCCCACGACAGAGACGATGTAGTGAGATAATGCAAAGAATCGAGCATACACAAGTTGCGAAACGATTTAAAAATATCGGTGAAGAGAACCACATCTATTTTCAAGTACAAATCGACATAGTTGGAGAGTATGCGAATCCCGAACGTTTGCCAACGCGCATAGTCATCACTAATGTGTTCACCCAAAAGGCAACTAAAAAACGCATACTTTGGCAGCAATGCTGTTTCGTCGAATAAAGTTTCCGTGTTAACATAATCATACGGAAATACTCCGTTCCTACATGCTAATGCTAAGTGGATATCATCGGGAAAATGCGCAGTAACTTGCAACAAATCAATCGGATGAAGTGTAGGCGCCAAAGCATCGAGTGAGCTAGACATAAATTTAAACGAGTCTAGAAAACGAAGTTCCACTTTTCCCACGCGTATTAAAATGCGAATGAAACGTTCGTGATTGTGTGCTATAATCCGAAGTAAATCTTTTTAAATTTTTTATCTTGTCCTAGAGAAAGAAAATGAGGAAAGTATAATGCCGAATTATGCATGAGTATGGGAATATAAAGAGGAAATTTATGTTCACATTACCCTTATGCGCATCTGCTCTATGCATTCCAGTCAGATGGTCGTGATCTCGAAAGTGATCTGTTTCTGATAATGTCTTACCGCTGATATGACAGTGCGTCGCAATTGTCTCTTGTAGGAGACGATTTATGCTTAATGAACACCGGGGAGATGACCCACTTCGCATTTGGCACGGGGTCATAGACTGCTATAGACCTATCAGTTTGCTCTCCTGAAGTTGCTGATATCTTTCAATGGAAGGTAGAAGATGATCTGCATGGTAGCGACCATCAT
>NNCF01126498.1:181400-210117 GCA_002313205.1 Laupala kohalensis
AATTTTGGAAACCTTAAATATACGCACACCTAATGTCTTACATCAAGGTTTTAGTAAGTGTCCCCCTTGGGCTTTGAACAAGCCGAAGATTATTTTCGATCTTCTGCATCATGACAAGAAGAACACTCCAGCTCCGATGTTGAGGGTATACTTTCATCTATTCCTCTACAAACACCGGGTCCATATCCCTGTGTTTACCGACGGGTCGGAGCAGGCTGATGGTGTTGGCTGCTCCGTGGTATTTCCCCGTAAGACCTGTGGCTACCGTCTAGGTGACTTGTCCAGTGTTTACACTGCTGAGCGCTACGCCATATTAAGAGCCTTGCGATCAACAAAGTGTTCCCGCGGATCACATTTCCTGATTTGTTCTGATTCGCTGAGTGCCCTTCAAGCAATCCAGAATATGTATCCGGCTGATAAGTTGATCCAGAACATCCAGGATGTACTTTTCTCACTGCAAGGTGATGGAAAGAACATAATGTTTTGCTGGATTCCCGGGCACGTGGGTATCAAAGGAAATGAGGAAACAGACGTTTCCGCAAAGTCGGCATGCCTTAAGACTCACGTGGATTTCTCATTGATTCCAAAAGGAGATCTTATAAATTCCATCAAGATGAGGATTCTGTGTGAATGGAGCAATGAGTGGTTAGCTGTTGAAAGGAATAAGCTCCGACTTATCAAATCTTCTGTTAAGTCATGGACTAGTGCCTGTAGGCCAGCCCGACGCGACGAGGTCATGCTAACCCGCCTGCGCATAGGACATTGTCCTCTCACTCATCGGTATCTCTTACTACTTGATGATGAACCCGTTTGTGAGGAGTGTTGCTGTTCGCTGACAGTGCGTCACCTACTAACTGATTGCATAGGATACTAAAGTATACGGAGACCAATAGGTCTGGCTGTAGATTTACCAACAATTCTCGGAAATGAAACGGTTAATGTTAATAAACTATTGAATTTTATGAGTAGATCGGGGCTCCTCCCACAAGTTCTCGGGAGGGTTTAAAAATTTGCATTCCTTTTTCATCTTTCATGTCTTCTTTCTTTTCATCGTTTGTTTCTGTGATTAGTTTATTCTTTTTTTGTGAAATAATGTATTGGTATTCTGTTTTCTTTTCTTTCATCTTTGTATTTAGATATTTGTTGAATTCAGGAGGGTTTTTAGTGGGTATGGTCGAGATATTCGGCGAGTCCCACACACGGGGAAGAGTCACTACGGCTCTTCTCTATGGTGCGAAACTGCATTTTTCCCTANGAGCCGTAAAGCCCCAACAAAAAAAACAGTGCGTCGCATTCTTGAAATGAATAACGTCCTCACTTCGCATGACAAGATGTAGTGGATGGTAAACACACGACGCATAGTCTTGCGCAATATTTATTAATGCAGCTAACAATTGATTTGCTACATAATTTCCACGTAAAGTAGTACAGTAATTGCGCGTCGTCTCGAAAACACACACAACATTGAATCCGACAGGAAAAGGACGATGATGATATGCATTCCGTTCTTCCAATAGCAATATACGAATTGAAGGCAGAGGCACCCACACATTTCCCTATTAAAATCCTGAACGGGCACGTTGTAGCGACACTATGTTTTCATTATAGACGACAAACTCTAGCGGTGGTGGCAGACCGAAGGAGTCAAAATAGCAAACATCATCGCGGTGAACGGTGTATCCAACGAAATGGGTGCGGGGTACCCAACTATCAACCAGATTGATAATGCCCGATTCTCATTTTCTCTTCTTCCTAGGTAGTGTGTCGCGCATAAAGACACCTCTAAAATAGGAAATCCGCACGCGCAAGACGTATTACTTATTCGTGGGTCATGGCATGCTGCGGAATGTAATTTAGTTTTTTGACAAGTCCTTGACCTACTCCTCTTTCGACACATCCCCTTACCCCTTTGACGAAGAGGTTTTCGACTGTGCTTCGTCCTCCATTGCACTTGTCTATTCAACATCTTACCTTATTGTTTTGCCTTAAGCATTTTTGCGTTATTTACAGCGTTCGCAATGGCGGAAACCCGCCAGCGAGAGAACCCAATGCGCTTAAACCGGCGAAGAGAGAGACGGAAGGTAGTAATCCACCTCGCTTCGATATCAGGAGCTCTCTTCTTTTTTTAATATTGTGTCTTTCGATTTGTAATGGTGCTCACTCTGCGATAGCCAATAGTGAACTAAACAGGAAAAGCGTATCGACATATTATTAAAATTGAATCTATGGAAGTTTAAGGAAACTCCACCCAGCGGTGCCCGGGGGTGGATTGAGAAGCCTCCAGGTACTGTTGCCGGTCCCAAGCCCGGAAAAAGGAGGAGGATTACGACGTCAGCCCAGTGACCTGTCACCTGTGAAAAAATCTCAAAGGTAGAAACCGGAAAAGTAAAAGGAGACGAACTAAGCTAAGAAATAAGGTTATGAATATAGGAACATGGAACGTTCTCACCCTTCTGCAACCAGGGAAAATGAAGGAGCTAGCTGAGGAAGCTGATAAACTCAACATAGATATCATTGCTTTGCAGGAAATAAGGTGGAAACGGATTAATTAACAACAAAGATTTTACGCAGTATTACAGTGGGAAAGACCATAATAGGTCAGGCTGAAACAGGATTCATTGTTAAAAAACGTCTACAGAAGCACATAATTACCTTTGTTCCTGTAAATGAAAAAATTTGTAAATTACGTATAAAAGAAAAATATAACAACATAACTTTAATATGTGGTCATGCCCCAACAGAAGAAATAGAAGAGAAAGAGGAGTTTTATGAAAAACTAAACCAGGTGTTAGAAAATGTCCCTAAGAGCGATATACCATTAATATTAGTGGATATGAACGCGAAAGTAGGGAAGGAAGAGACCTATAACAATGTAACTGGAAAGTATACATTACATGATACATCAAATAGCAATGGAGAGCTTCTATGTGGTTTTGCGTCAGGACATAATTTTATGATAATAAGCACACAATTCCAACATAGAAGAATCCATCTGGGAACATGGAATGCACCAGGACACAGAACAGTGAATCAGATTGATCATGACTTGTTTCACAGCTCAAAAAAGGACTTAATAAGCGATGTAAGAGCCCTGAGGGAACCGAACATAGATTCTGACCACTATCTTGTGAGAACAGTAATGCAGATAAAACTCCCAGCTGTCTACAATTTGAGAAGTAACGAATATGGAAAAATGGAACAAAGATAATATGGCTGATCCAAGGAAGATGAAAAAATACAGCAATGAACTGATTTAAAAACTTGAAGATTCCCCTGTTATGGAGAATATAAATGAAGAATGTAACATATCGAAAAAATAATAAAGGAAAGTGTGTCTAAAACAATAAGTAAGCAAAAACCTGTGAGGAATGAATGGTAAGATAATGAATGTAAAAAAGAATGAGGCAAGGAAGAGATTTCTTCAAGTTAAAACAAGAGCTACTTATGAGGAGTATAAACTTAAAAGACTACAAGCTAACAAAACTTGTAAAATGAACAAACGAGAATGGATAAATAATAAGATCAAACAAGTGACTGAAAGTCACAGGACAAAAGAATCAAGGAAATTTTAAAAAGATTTCAAAGAACTACAAAGGAAAGAATCAAGAATGTCCGCTTTATGTGAAGACGAAGAATGAAATGTTATACCGCACAAATCCACAGTATTAGAAAGATGGAAGAATTATTTTAACAACGATATGAACAACCCATTGTCTGCAACAGTCGAGATACAGAATATATTATCCAATAAAACAACTGGAAGAGAGGAGATGGGAGAAGTTGTACTCGATCCCCCCTCGTATAATATGCTACATAATAAAAAACTTGAAACCAGGAAAAGCAGCAGGCTCAGATAATATTCCTACATAAATGATAAAGTCAGGGGGTAGGACACTTAGCAATATATTACATAGATTAATCTTAAAAGTATGGGAAAATGGAAAAATCCCAAACAAATGGAATGAGGGCATCGTATCTCCAGTGTACAAAAAGGTTGATATATTAGATTGTGCAAATTACAGACCAATAACACTGTTGAACATAGTATACAAGATCTTCACAATCTTGGTAAACAAGAGGTTTACTGACATTGTAGAATCTCATCTAGATGAGGTTCAGACAGGTTTTAAACCCAAAAAATCAACAATAGATAATATCTTCATTGTTAGACAAATATTTGAAAAGTGTCATGAATATGGTATTGACTTGTATAATATCTTTGTTGATTATAAAAGAGCCTTTGATTCAATCAGAAGAGACAGAATACCGGACAGTCTAGAACAATATAGAGTCCCACCCAAACTTGTACGGTTAATCATGTTAACTCTAACAAATAATGTAGCAAGAGTTAAAAGTGCTAATGACCTAGCGAAGAGTTTGAAGTGATTACTGGTGTGAAGTAGGGAGAACCTCTATCGGCAACATTGTTTAATATAGTAATAGACACGGTACTAAAACAACTCGATACCAGAGGGAATATTTCCAAGCGTCTAAAGCAAATACTGGCATATGAGGACAACTTATTAATAATTGCTAGAACAAAACATTCCTTAAAAGAAACAAATCTCCAGCTCAAAATATTGTCTGCTCCACTGGACCTCGAGGTAAATGAACTCAAAACAAAAATACTCCAATGCACTCGCAGTTAAGAAAGAAGTAATTAAAGTGAATAACACTATAATGGAAGAAGTTAAATCCTTCAAGTTCCTTGGATTAATTGTGAATGGGGAAAACGAAATAGATGAAGAAATAAAGGAAAGGATAGCAAATGGCAACAAGGCATATTATGCCAATGCAATGCTATTTACGAGTAAACTGGTAACTAAAAGTATGAAACTAAAACTATATAGGATAATAAGACCTGTAATAACATATGCCAGCGAAACATGGGTGTTAAAAGAAGTGGATAAAAAGAGTCTTGCAGTGTTTGAGAGGAAAATACTTAGAAGAATATTTGGACCAAGAAAAGAAGAGGGCGACAGATGGAGAATAAAAACAAATGTAGAACTAAATAAGCTAATTCATAATAGGAACATAATAAACTTCATAAAAGCTTAAAGGTTACGTTGCTTTGATCACTTGTGCAGAATAGAGGAACAAAAAACAGTGAAGAATATCTGGGATTGGAAATCCCAGGGAATCAGACCAAAAGGGAGACCAAAGAAAAGATAGTCTGAAGATGTTCAAAATGATTTACGTGTATTGAAGGTGAATTTGACAGAGTAGGTTAAAGAGATGGAATCGGATAGCTGAGAATGTCAAAACTCTTCAAAAAAAGAGTTGTAAAACCTAAAGAAAAAGAAAAAAGTTTAAGAACAGCTTGTAGCTTCTCATATTTGCGATACCATTCATTCTGTTCTACAATGTATTCAATTTCCAGAAACAATGAAAAATACTTTCTATGTTTCTGTGAACGTTCCCACAAGGAAGTTTATTAATATGATTTGTATGTTTCTGTGAGTTGTCCCACGGGACAAGTTTATTATTGTATTTGAACCCATAATACCATCCTTCGTTGAGTTCATGCAATCTATTTTTCGCGATATTTGATACATCTTTTGTTTGTATCACATTTCTTGTTACGGTGTTCTGTTGCAACACGAGTATTCTATTCTTGAGAAAACATTGCGTCACATGCCAAAGTACCGTATAAGATGCTTTGTAAGCGGAATATCCGGGAGAAATTGACCATTGATCGTCTGGTAGTGTATTCGGTCTATTCACGGAGCTGGTGATGATGAGAGACAATACACGATGATGTGTAGCTAACACACGGAAAATGTTATCTATGATATTGTTGTCTCCACCATCTTTTATTTTCTTTGCGAATACAATGGTTTCGTCGATATATTGTTTTAGTTCGTGTATTCTCTCATTGACGATACGCTGAACAAAGGCGCGTGCGGAAGCATCGGATTCCAGTTCGTTAACATTGCTCATACGATGACTTGCGACACCCACGGCCGTTCGTTACAAAAAGGGTAATTCCGATCAAGTTTTATCCCCATAAGACTTTGTAGCACAATCGTTGTTATCTTCCGGCTCACCCACACACGTGAGGTTTATTTTCAAAATAATAATGTCCCCCCTACATACATTCTCTCATGTTGTGACCGAAGATATCCATGTCGATCAACTAAATGGAAAAAATGATACGATCTGTCCTCTATTTATTCACTTTCGTGACACATTCCACCTCAGTTTATTAACATGAATAATGATGAGCAGTCTTCATCGCTCCCCGTCCACAATGTCACACAACTTCGGTGATTCGAACTCTCAGAGTAGGAACGGTCGTCTCTTACCGAACTCATGCACTCGTGGTGGGACCGTCGGGTTGTGGGAAAACAAATGTCATCTTTTGACTTTGACACGAGCGAAAACGGTCTGAAGTTTCGACACATTTTCTCTATACAACGACACGTGATCAACCGCACTACTTTTTTCTACATCATGTCACTGACGGCATATGCGGTTTCGACGTGTTTTCCAATCCCGAGAAAGTAACACCTCCGTAAGAGGCATTCTCTTATAGCATCTTTGTGTTTGATGATATTGCGACAGAAGATGAAGACTGTATCAAAACCTATTTTGCGGAGGGTCGACATAGACATCACAATGTTTTATACCTTTGTCACACCTATACCAAAAATCCGAAACAACTCATACGCGATAACGCGAACTTGATCATTGCTTTTCGACAAAATCATAACAATCTTAACACGATTTACATGGAGAATGTCGGCACGGACTTTTCCCTCATTTCTCGTTATTGACAAATCACGTAGTAGTATACAACACGCAAATATCGGATTTGATCGGTATTTAATTCCAAAGACTATTTAACGCAATGCAAAGGAATATGCATGAACATATCATGAGAAATAAGAGGATAAACTATACGCGTGCGAAAGTGTGTTTGGTCGCTTTATCAATAAGGCTATTGACAGACTTCCCTTTGAAACACGTATTCCAGGTGGTTATCAGTTCTGCGGACCGGGGACGAAATTGTAACAACGTTTAGATTCCGGCATGAACGACCTCGTTAAGGCATGTAAGGAACACGATGTAGCCTATTCTCATCATAAGGATAGTGAGGAGAGAAAGAAAGTCGATGAGCTGTTTGCATCACGTGCGTGGCCACGTGTCACATCCAAAAATGCGAGCATTAGTGAACGCGTCGCTGCATTGGGAGTCAGCGATGTAATGAAACTAAAATAAAAATTAGGAGAAAACCTGAGACATAATAAAACACCGTGCAAAAACTTCAAAGATGATTTGAAGAACATAAAAACTCAACACACTATACGTGGTAAAATACAGTTGAGAAAAAGATTAAAAAACATATTCCTCCAACAACAGTTTCCAATTCACCTGCATTAGCATTGCAAATTGAAAACGTTCGTAAAAGTATACGTTGTAAAATAAACGCTATTCGCGACATAAAAGGGGATCGCATGTAAAAGATCAAGTTGAAAAAGCAATACTTAGCAGAAACAGAATGGATGTCACTACCTACTCTTCCTTTCCCTCCATCATCAACATGCACCAAAGCAAAAAATCAAGATAGATATCCAATATTATATCCTATAGAAATGCAATCAGACCCCATCTAAACAAATGTTTAAAGAAGATAAGGCCGTAACGTATTTCGATTCGGAAGAAGATGATGACATAGACTATTGTAATTTGAACTGAAATACAGAATTGATGAATGTCCATACGGGACGCTCAGATCAAGACTACGGCCCGCGTTTCGATAACGGAAATTTGATTCTCGGGAATAGACGTATCGATCTCCATACAAACGGAACATTCACGGTTAATCACGAAACATATCACGCAACACTCGGTTTAAAACAACTCATGTTTTATGGACAACCGGATATGAATGGCGTGACGACAGAGGATGAAGCTGCATATGCACAACTCTGAAGGGAAACAGGTGCACATAAAAAACCATATAATGTTAAAACCAAGCGAACATCGACAGACAAGTATAAATACTTTAAAGTGTTGAGACCCCCCACTCGGACTACGTTTTGTTACAACGCCTCGCTATAAATACTGGCGTGGTCCGAATGTGCTCGTAGAACGTTTACGTCTATTACATACCTCTTGAGCAACCGGACACGGTGGGCATAGAGGAGAAAGTGCGGAAATTGAAAACGAGCTTCGTGACGCCGGACTTGTCCTACGGTGTAAACGCGATACGGTATTGCAACAGAACTTCACGCACCGGCCCGCAAACGCTTTCGTAGATGACACGAGATCACCAACGGATTGGATGATCTCTGGCAAGCCGATTGGTGGATATGCAAGAGTATGCAAAGAGTAATAGAGGGATGCGTTACATCTTGACGGTGATCGATGTCTACTCGAAACACACGTGGGCCAAATCTTTAAATCAGGTAACTCATATTTATGTAATGGGATAAATGTGGAAAGAAGTTTAAGACGTTCATCATTACCATCTAAAACAAGAAAAAAAATATGAAAAAATGAAGTGAGATAATTTCAATATTTAAAAAATGATATTACTTGCTTAATTACTCGATCGAGGAAAGTTGTCCTTGTTCAAGAACCATAGGAATAAGGCCAACACATATTTTTCGCTTAACTGCATATTTTTCGCTTAAACCTCTTCCCCAAAAATACGTCATAGAAAGTATTTTTGTTTAACTCTTCTTTTAAATGTTCCACACAATCTGTTAACATTGGGCACCCATAATTTTTAACATCTATGATGTTCACTTTCTCATCCACATTGGGTCTTAACCATTTAATTTCTTGTAGTCCTTTGACATATATTATATTCTTCTTCGCTAATGCATCCTTCAAAACCGTCGGCATCAATTCGTACTCCACGTTACTAAGAGATTACCTTGCTACATGATGATAGTGTGTCAACCACGATGCTATCCTTGCATCATTTTTATTCAAATCCTGATCTTCGTATGGCGATTTAAACATATTTGTTTTCATCTGCCTATTCGCAAGGATCGATATAGTTTTATATACAAAGTCTCCTTCTTTCATAAAGCCCTGCATATCGATGAAAGCATATCTTAGAAACGAAAAATGAAATAACATGCATAAAGAAAAATTTGAAACAAAAACTTGTAAGAGAACTTACGGGCCATCAAAGTCAAAACATTGTTGTTGTCGGAAAGCCATGTTGTAGACTGTTCGGGAGTCGTTGTCATCTTCCGCACAGAGAAGTGTTCGTACAGCTTCACTGCTGTGCAGCGGATTATATAGGCTCCACGTTATAAACAGGAAAAAAGAGGTTTTCTTCACGTTTCTCAAACTTCCACTCTGCGGTGATGTGGTTTCCGATGCAGGAAGTTTCATTAGTCGCAAACGTCTGCTCTGCGGTGCTGTGATTTCCCCTGGAGGAAATCATTACAAGCAGGAACACGCAGTGGTTTTCCTGTAGCGATACGTTTTCCTCTACTTAAGATCTGCGATGAAATGCTGCAAGCACAGATCGCCATTGAGCGCTAACTAGTACTTCGCCTTTGGTGATATAGAAAGCGTTTGTAGCTCTGCTCGAAGTCATTGGTGAATCATCTTTTTGTGATACCGGGTTGACACGGTGTTTAAGCGTTTTTACCGCTACATACCCGCATGCTCATGGTTCACCTAGTCCTTGCTGTCTACTACAGAGAAAACCGCTTGCTTATGGTCGACTGAGCCATTGCTGCCTACTACAAAGCGGGACATCTTACATTATTGGACAACGACACGTTGAACCATCTGCCTTTGATCATACGGAGCTGCACATCAAGTACCTACGGTGTTTGAGCGTTTGCCGCTACACATCCTAGACATCAAATAGCTTCAGTACTGGCGACGACATTACAACATTGACAACACACATATTGACGGACCGCCACCACTTGTTCGTGAATTCTACTTGTGTCGGAAAGAAGACATTGCAGAATAAAAAAGAAAAAGGTAATTGATGCGACGAATGGCTATCTTGTCGTTTTTGCTTTCATTGTATCTTTTATTCTGTAAGGCGACATACGTGTCGACAATAGATAACTATAGAGTGTAGATCCTAGGAGTTCCTCTCGATAGCCCCGAGATAAATAGGGTTAAGCATGGAATAGTATTCATTAAAGTTTTCTCGCGTCGTTTGGTAACTTCTTTTTCCTCTTCTCTTCCCTATATATATTTTGTTCTGTTTGGGGGATATTTTTAGAGAAAATGTTTAGGCGATGGGGAAGAGGAATTTTGGCTAGGCCAAGTACTACAGTAGTAGGGAGTTTGAATGCTCACTCGTAAGCAAAGTGAATATGAACAGTTTAGTCGAACCATTTATGGTTTACCATATGAAGAAATAATAAAGTTAAGCAGGAAATTGAGGAAGCTATATATTGAATATTGATTAAAAACTTAAAACGTCTTCATCCAAATATGTATAGAACTCTGTTAGTAAAAAGGCAAGATAGTGGGGAAAATTGTTCAAATCAGGACAAGTGTAGTCGCGGATTTTGATGTGTACAGCGTTCCGTTTAAAGTCTTAAGTCTGCATGTGTCAGGGTCAATGTTATACGCAGTAACAAACTATTTAAAAATTCTTTCTTGGGGGGCATCGGAAAAATGTTGACAAGTTGCTCCATAAAACCCCCTATGAGTTATTACCAAAAGAGTGAGACGCCTGGAAAGTGGTACTATGCTGTCAGTGAGGATACCTGGGTTAACATCTCGTGTGAGGGGTATCAAAGTGCATTCAAATTATCAAAGGAATGAAATTTTGTGCTTCCGCGGGGTTATTCAGGGTAGTCTCCATTATAAAGCCATAAACATTACTGGAAGAAGAAACTTTTCTTGAGGGAGTAGCTGTAAAATGTGAAGACGAATAGCTTTTGGACGTTGTATCATCATGGCCTGCAGCGTGTCAACACGGTGTGATAAATGTCCTTTGCTGGCATCTGATATCAAAGCATATGTGGACGAGCGAATAAGAGAAGTACAACAAATAATTCCGATGAAGCTCAAGCGAGGCGTATGGAATATGATCTTCAAGTCAAAAAGCAAAACAGTACTTCGAGAATGTTTGGACAAAGAAATTGAAACGACATATATCGTTCGTCTTCGCTGGAGAACGTGATGATAATGTTGTAAGTAAAGATTATATGGAAGCTTTCGTGCAAACTATAATCGATAGCGTAGACAAGCATTTTGACGATGTTGAAGTTCTCGCGAGTCAACATTTTGTTCGCAATAAAATTTTAAAAACGTCTTTCGCAGAGCCCGGAAAGCTCAGTTAGTAGAGCGATAGTCTGTGCTTCAAGTTCCTGTTCAGACATTTGGAGTGTCGGTTCGAGAACAGATAGGCATTGATAAAAGCATATAATCCGAAGTTGTGTCATATCCCCTTTTGAGAATGATCCGTGCAACGTTGCACCACGTTATGTAATGTTGTGCAATGTTGTGGCAGGTTGCATCTTACCCCGTTTTTTAAAAAACGTTTTTGGTTTTCCTCAAAAAAATTGAAAAACCCCTCTTTCAAAATTGTGGAAATCCCCCATCATCCCCATTGCCACCACTTCCTGGCCCTAAACCGGCATTTTTCGAGTTAACCGCAAATTCCGGTGATAAGCTCTTATCAGCTCTTATGTAGCCTTAAAGTATACTACTTGCATTTGGCAAGAAAATGAGTCATTTTTTTTTAATTCTGTGTTTTTTGCAGTGATATCGTCATGATGCTCTCTTAACGGCAACCTTGACGTAACAAGAATTATGTTCATAACTTTCAGTAAATACTCTTTGTTTTTGACTTGATGTCTGACATGACTTTTGATGCAGATGTTTATGATACATTTCTATACTTTGAGTATGAATGGTAGACTGCCTGTATTTTTGCAGTGTTTCATTTTACGCTAATTATTGTATCCGATTTTGTTGAATTTTTCATTTTGATCGCGTACATCTTCTTTACAAAACTGCCTGTATAAAAAACAATATGCTTTGTGCTCTGTAATCCTGTATTCTAACCAACAATATTTTTCATAGTTTTGTCGTGAAAATGCGTGTTGTCACCAAATGTTTTTCGTGGTAAATCTACACAGTGGCGGAGATTGGGAATGAAAAATGGGAGCACAAAATATAGAACCGATAAGTGAGCCGAAACTACATGTGGTACTTAATATCTCATACCATGATAGATATTAAACAAAGATACGAGGTATTTTTCTCCTTTATAGATCGGATGTATGAGATTAAAGAAGCACTGAAAATGTAGTTGGATACCTACGCGAGACTATGAAGTAGACTCAGAAACATTAGGTGGCAGAAAGAGAACACAGGATTTACGAGACGATAGTTATGTAATGTCTCATATGATGTAAACGTGAGTACATAAACCAGCAAATGAAAAATAAAGACAACAAAATTTTCAAATTAAGATTTAATTTGGTAAGATTTGTATACTTCACGGGAATTTGCAACAGTGGCGGCGATTAGGGGGGACGTGGCGGGGGGCAGCCGCTTCCCCACATTTTTAGGGGAAAATACAAATTTCATTGTAACCGTCTAAAACGAAATTATAAAAAAATTACACCATCCTTGATTTGTAATCACCAATTGTATTTCCTTTGTTTTATTTCATTATTTAAATCGTACGAATACTTCGAGGAAATATGCAGGAAATGTCATGTTAATGAAAATTGTCAATATCTTTTTGCCACCCCCCCCTTTGGATTTTCAATCGCCGCTACAGATTTGCATTGAGGTACTAGTTACCCGTTTACCAACTTATCCTGCTTTAATAATAGTGCTCACATTTTGAGTAGTACTAAAAACATAACTTTCAAAGTAATTGCTTGTTTAAAATAGAAACCAAAAGTGATAAATAGCCGAAGTCAAATACGTGAGTTTACTCAAGGGCGTTTCTTACCCTATTACATTACGCAATACGTAAGGAAAAATAAATATTGTAATATAAACTGATTATCAGGTCGAGTACTGGAGATTAAGAAAGAACGACCTAATCTAAATAACCAGTTTATATTATAAAATTTGGGGTCAACAATATGGAGTATGTATTAAACATTGCGTTAGATATATAAAATAAATGTAGAAAATAAGCTTCTTATAGTTATTTATTTACTTACGGTTTTAAAACAAGGTTAGTGTCTTTACTTTCGCCTAGCGTACACTTCCACATAGTCATCCAAGTTGAGGTAAATTTTATCAACGGCCAACATTGACAAGTGCGATATACGTTCTTGAATCATTGTATTCCTCAAATAATTGCTCACTCTTTTCAAGACACTGAAAGTTCGTTCTGCCGATGCAGTGGATAAGGGACAGTAAAAAATAATCTCAAACGCTGGAAAAGGTTTGGAAATATATTCTGATTGTGAATGTTTTCACACTTAAATTGTAGCACTAACTTTGAAATAAGTTTACGGTCTGCTTCTTCGGGATATTTTCGAGAGAACACATCAGTTTCTACAGATAAAGTTTCATTGTCAATACCAAATGCTTCACTCACAGCTGAACAAGTTTCATTGATAATGTTACTACAAACCTTATTGTTCTTCATTGAAGCAGTCAGTAATGTTTCTATATGGTACAGTTAAATCAGATGATTTTTTTAAACACGACTTGATGTTCTCAGAGAGGGTGTCTAGTAGACGGTAGTAAAACGTTCTTGACCAAAAGTCTTGAGGAGAATCATGATCTCCTCCGCAAATTTTCTGGGTAACTTTCCGCTTGTGTAAGCCCCTCGAAACTGTGAGTTTCACAAACGGTAAGTGCTTCAGGCCAAAGATTCTTGAATTCACGTTCATTTCTATAATCAGCTACAGACCTCTTTGTTCTATTGGCAATATCAACTACTTCATGAACTAATACATGATTTTGTATGTATTTTGAAAGAATGTTCGTCTTATCAAACACACGTTTCATGACATTTAATGCGAAAACGATCACAAACTTTCTGATACATATTATCAAACCGTGAGCTTCACCACCAATTTTTGGGTCCGTAATTTCAATTTCTTCCAAAGTAAGTTCTATGTCTACTAGGTGCTGTTGAATGGCACGCAAGCTATCGGACCTGCTGCTAAATCTTGTATCGTTCATTACTTTGAGATACAAATCATTACCTTCCGCACTGGCTGCACTAGCTAAATTCTTCACATTTGTAAACACTGCATGTCGTTTGGGAGAAGTTTCAATGAAACAGTACAATTGTTGTGTTGTACTGAAAACATTGCGTGAAGGAACAATGCTCTTAAAGACATCTGCAAGTGAAATATTTAGAGAATGCATGTAGCAATGTACATACATTATGTGGGGATTGCTTTCTTTCATTCTTGCTACCACTCCTTTGTAAACACCGTTCATATTATTTGCTCCGTCGTAACATTGAGCAATTATATTTCGAAGACTGACACCAAATTTTTCGAAAATAGAGAAGCAACTTATACAAAGTTTCACCATCAGTCAAATCTGTTTTGGAAAACCCAAGAAATGGTTCTTCGATTTCCAGTTCCTCAGTGACATCTTATTACAAGAGTTAACTGCTCATGATGTGAAACGTCTGGCGTTTCATCGACAATTATGGACAAATGCTTACTTTTCTTAGCACATTCAAGTATACTGTCTCGCATTTCATTTGCCATAATTTCCAGCATTTTATTTTGCACATCGAGATGAATATAATTTTTAAAAAAATCCCTATCTAAAAACATTTTTTTCAATAGCACATTAGCAGTTGATCTCAGCTTTAATAATTCCACATAACTGCCTCTGTTAGCTGAACTCTCACTTTCTCTGTGTCTTCTTAGTGCTAAACCTTGCCTTTCCAGGAAAAGCGAAGTCTGAAAGAGAATTTTCAAATTATCGCGATTTTTATTGACTTCTTCGTGATGTTGGGTAGATATCTTATTCACAACACTTTCCTTGGCTTTTAGTCCCTCGTGCCAACGTTGCAAAGCATTAAGGTGAGACGCGGATCTTTCATGTTCTTGGACAGCTTTTTTCCAGTTTTTGAACCCCTTTGAAATAAATGTCTCATCATAGCAACCTGCGGATCCAAATAATCGACAAGGGAAACAAAATGCTTTGTCTCCAGAAACACTATATTCTAGCCACTTATAATCTGCGAACCACGAACTTCTGTACTTTTTTCCTTTTGTTTCTGGATATTCGATGAGCGTAGGTTAAAATGGACCATCTTTGTAAAATTATAATGCTGCTTGCTTACCGTGAAGTGGATCTCTATGCTGAAGCTGACTGAATATTAGTCACGCTGGACACGCAGGTAGTTGAAACTTCAGTTTCAGTATTTAATGAACTAAACGAGGAAACTGTCTACAACGGCTGCGGTGTCGCATTGTTCAGTAATACTTGTTGCTACCAGCTTCTGTTTAATTGCGAAAAAGTCGAACAAGGATTTTCCAGTTGAACGCTTCATTGAAACTTTGAATCAATATTGCACGCGGAACACTAGGTAGAACTACAGAGACATATCACTGCAACGTACGGATACACGCGACAAACTGGCGAATAAATTGCACAGTATCCATCGATCTAGTAACTCACTAATATTTAAGATAGATCTGCCACTCAGTTTCTGATAGCGCGTTTGGCTGCATGAGTGTCCTATCTCGGGTTGCGCTAGCAGTGATAGTGTGCAAGGCAATAATGATACGTCTTTAAAACAGCTTCAATTTCACCCCAGACCAGCACCTCTCCATCAAGGTCACGCGCAGAGCCAGAAGCCGGCATGTATATTCTGTTCTAAGGACACTAATCAATTGTTGATAGCGTCGCTGGATGTACATCAACAATCGAACTTCCTCCACTGCAATTCTTACATACCGCATTTTCCAGTATAAACAACTCTAAACTAACCATTAATCTGATATTACTATACGGCAACTCATTTTTATCGCACATCGCTCGAAAGCAAAATTTGAATTAGAAGGTAGGTAGACTTTGAGAGGACAATTTGTTGCTACCTCGGCATAAATTAAAGGAAAGACAAATAGGTGACACCAAAGCAAGGCTTGTATAAATGATTTTTTTTATAATTCCATGTTTTAGAGTGTTCAAATGAAATGTTTACTTTTTCTTACAAAAAGTGGGGGAGGGGGCAACTGCCGCCACTGAGTCTACACGAGACTGAGGTCTGGTTTGGAGTAAACCTGGATCATTTTTTATCGGAGACAGTGGAAGACCATTTTTCTCCTGTAATTTTATGGTCACCGTTTTCATAGGAGATAAGTGACTCTGCCCTGGATGAACATGGCTACGGGGATGTTTCTTTAATCGCGATTTCTTGGTTTTCTAAACTTGTTTCTATCTGCTATGTGCTATCGGATTCTATTGCTACTCCAGAATTTTCAAATGTCTTTCCTTTATTTCCCGACTTCCTTGATTCGCTCGGAACATTGAAGAAGGAACTCCTATCCATCTGTGGCTTCAGTTTCATCATTTTTTATATAAAAGTTAAGAATTTATATTACATTACACATAATATAAAAACTAATTTAGAAAGTTATAATTAAGAAGAAATCGACTTTGCAAACTGTATTTACCTCTTAGCGCTAAAGTGACCCGTTTTATCGACAGTACTATTATGTAATGGTATACCTTATTGGTGCCCAACTTATACGATAAAAAGTATATGGAGGATGTCTTTGGCCATTTCTGCAACTCACTACCCATACGGGAAAGGGTTTCGTGTTGCACGGACGTGACGTCAGTTTCCGTGCAGGAAGCACTAAACCACTAAACTGTATTCGTTACTTTCCGAAGACTCCCGAGAGGCTTCGCTTTATCCGTCTTTACGGGAATTGCTTCCGATGCTGGAACTGCATGTGAAAAACATGTTTCTTGAAATTGTTGGAGGTCCTTCAGTCCACGGCTAACGTTCGTGAACTCCCGCGTCAGGCCCCGTTGTCAGCTTCACAATGCCCGTCCTCGAAACAGCCGCCTCCCGAGCATGCCTTCAAGTTTGAGAACTATTCTCATGACCAACTGCAATACTTTCCCGTTCCCGACTGAGAAGCAAGCTATTTCACAGGACATCTTTCCGGACCGCTAAAAATCCATGCCGCGATATAGTGACACAGGCGATTGGCATTATCGCGGCACGACGCCGAATAAAAATTAACCCTATTTGGTTGTGTGTGTGTTTTTTTAGTGCTCGTCAACGTCAAGGACATTAGAGCCCTTGTTTGGTTGTGTATCTCAGTAAATAGTGTTCCTAGAAACGTGAAAGCTTATTCATTTTGTAAGTGCGGTAACCTCTAACTGCCGTCCAAAACTTATCGCAATCCACCGCGACCTTCTGGGTTCAGCGGTGTTTTTGAGACATTGAAGTATATGAACTGGTTTACTGAAATTTGATTGTCGTCTGAACGCAACAAGATAATGAAATGATTTTGGGTGAAAAATGATGCATCGTTAACGAGCTAAAATATGTATATTGCAGATTTTTGTGGGTCTCCAATAATTGTTTGAAAAAAAAACTTATTCCAGAAAAACGCCAAACATTTTTATATTTTTTTGCATTTAAATTGATATTACATATCAAAAAAGCTATAGAGACCTCTGGAAAAAGTTGTGTATTAATTCTACATTTCATTTAAACAGTATTCTACTCTGAGAGTTTGCAGAAAACAATTGTAGTAGTGGGGGGAAATACCTGTGAAAAAGAAAGTACTTGTGTAATATATTAAAATAAAATTAATATTTTATGTATAATTTTTTAAGATGTCAGAAAGGTGACTTAAAAACCATTCAGAACATGTTTTTTGACTCACAGAAAGCGAAATGAAAACTGCCAGGCGCCATTTATGAATGAACTTTATTGTCAAAAAAACTGCGTATGACCACATGGGTAGTGGCAGATTAAATACTTATAAAAACAGTTCTTATTCTACTACCTCCTTCCACATTCTTATTCCACTACCCCCTTTAAAAAAGACCTCCAATGTTGTACAAACAGATTTGGAAGTTTGTAGTTAGTTGATTTCCCTAACTTTTCCTCATCTTATCACTGGCACCAACACCTGCCACACGGCAGCTAGCAGTCTCTCACTATGTTACACCAGTGTCACCTAGTTTATGGCTTAAAAATGCTTACACTACCAGATCGTTGACTTAAAGTCAACTACATATTCGTATCTTCAGTATCCAAATGTGCACTTTTTGGAATTTTTAATAACCTGTTTAATAAAGGCAAGGATTTGACAAAATATATCGCAGACTCCACCTTCAACTCCTTTTGTGAATAGGATTAATTTTGATAAACAAAATCTTCCATCTTAATAAGTGGTTTGCATTCCAGACCAATTTGTTGACAAATTTTTCTTGGAATATAAAAGTAGAAAATTTTGGTTTCAAAAAAGGGTAGAACATGTTCATTTGTAATTTTTAAAAATTATAGTTAGGTTTTATAATGAAAGTAAAGAGGAAAAATATTTTAAATTTCTGTTGTTTGAGAAAGAAGGAACTACTTTTTTGATAATAAATTTATTTAGTTATTTATTAATTTTATAAAGCTGTGACAAAGGAATCATGGCCAAAATCTCCCTATTCTTATAATCTCTTCTGTCTACAAGGTAAGATTTTGAGCAAAAATTTAATGTTTAAAAAAATTAATTTGTAGGATATTAGGACTTAACTTGGGGGAATTCCTTGATGAAGTTGGTTCTCAGGAATGAGATTTCAGAGTAGATAGTAAGATAATATAATGTCTTTGAGATAGCTTCAATAATCAAAGCAAAGACAATCAAATCAAGTAATATCAAGATGACAAACTAATATGTGGATATTTCCGTCCTTCTTGTAAACAAGCAGTAATTAAGTTGATTAAATTTTTCCCTTGATGCTATTTTCTTAAGTCATAGATACAGATAGCTCTAGACCTTAGTCCATCTGTTGAGGGTGAAAAGTAAGGAATAACAAGGATGGACTCAGAAACAATCACATACATAAAGTAATAAAATCCATAATTTTCAATTCCACAATCATTTATAGACATGGAGAGGTGTTTTTGCTGTAGTTGTTAACTTCATTATACATTGATTCAAAACTTTTACTAAATGTATCTGATGATTCTGACATTCATGAACAAGCTTCACATTTCATTTGAGTATGGATATGGGGTTTATCAATGTCCATTATCAAATTAACTAGCTTATGACAATGAACCTGAATAGAGTATAAGTACACTAAGCTCTGCATGATCTTACAATATCCTGAATTCAAAGCAAAAAGACTTATTTCTGAGAGAGAGATAGAAATAGTAGAGCAACCAGGCAGCATTTGATACCCAACATATCTTCTTCACCACATACTTCCCTCCCATATGTGATGAGGAGGAAGAGGTGCTCTAGTGATCTGAACATCATTATATGAAATGAGCAAAGAAACTAATAAGTAATAAAATTATTAAATTTATCTTGTTTTCATTCATAGTCAGGTGGTTTGATTCCCTGTTAGGTAAACTCTGAATTGCAAACAATATGTAAAGCAGTTATATTTAGAATTTGAAATTTTGACAAAACAAGATTCATCTTCAATAGCTCATTGTCTAATATAATAACTGATAATAATAGAAAATTAAGGAACATGAACTAACATTTTTTCTTCCTCTCATGACCCTCTCTACATGTATCGAGATGAGATAAGTGTTTCTTTGAAAAATGGAGAATTTGAGGAACAAACTCAGATAAATATGGAATTTGATCTTGGAGAAAACTTAAATGAAAATATAAATGAATAAGATGATTATACCTTATTTATATTTTAATTAAAGTTTTAAATTTTATCTCTATTCATTCTTCTTTAATTTGCTGCCCTGTTTTCAATACATTTTTTAAAACTTTATTATATTCTAAATCATTTTAAAATGAATTAATTTTTATAATTTTTGCAATTAATTCTTGTACCTCTCATACTTATCACATTGTTTATATGTATGTATTTCATTTTATTTTAGACTGAAGATACCAGCTAAGCTGGCGAAAGTACTTTCTTTTGAATAAATGTTGTACTAATAGACAACACCAAGATACGTTCATCTTACATATTTGTGTTTTCATTTAAGTTTTAGATTTTATCTCTATTTATTGATTCATTCTTCTTTAATTTGTTACTCTGTTTTCAATACATTTTTAAAACTTTATTATATTCTTAATTATTTTCCAATCAAGTAATATTCATAATCTTTAGTATTCATTCTTGTACTTCTCATTCTTAACACATTGTTTATATTTTTGTATTTCATTTTGTTTTAGACTGAAGATGCCAGCTAAGCTGGTGAAAGTGCTTTCTTTGAATAAATATTGTTCTAGTTGACAACACCAAATCTACCATTTATTCTCAAGGATTTCATTGTTGATAAGCAGTGGTATGTAAATGTGTAAACGGGTTTAGCTTCATTTCATACATGTCGCTGAAATTATATTTGAATATTGCTTACTTTTGTGGCGTGTTTTTCAAGTTACCGCTCGACTTTGTCTGATGAATTTTTCATACTCTATCGAAAAGATTTTCTTATTTTGCTCTCAGCGACCATTTTATTCTGACTAACTTTTAAGAATTACAGTCATTTTTAAGGGGGGAAATGGAAAGGAAGCGGCATAAAAATATAAACATTTCACTTCTTTCAGCTATATCAATTTTCAAATGTATGAAAAATTCATACAATATGTTAAATATATAATTCTAGTTGTCATATATTCACAATTCATTGATATTTTGTCATTTATTTGTGAGCGTTGTTTTCAATTTTTCTTTCATTGTTCGTCAATAGATCTATTATTTATCTTTCACTCTCTAAAATTAAATTGTCGGTTCTAGGTTGGAGATTAAACGAAGCCTTGTACAACGCCATGTCTACCCCCGCGGGCATCGATTTTGTCTCGTTCTCTTGTTCGCCATTGAGCTTGACGGTGGTGTTATAGGTCTTGGTCGCTGGTGAGAGCAAGAACTATTGTGAAGTAAATAGTATTTGCTTCTGGAGAAGTAGCTGCACTCAGGTACCTTATACATTGTACTTAATATTATACTATCTATTTGTGATATTGAATTTCACCGTAAAGTGTGCATGACTGGTGGAAGTCGCAGAGGAATCCGTTGGTGCTCTTTTGTTCTGATACCCGGCTTAGATTTCGATTGGAGTTGAATTTCATATTTCAGCAGTAAATAAGCGAATAAATAAGGAACTGCTGTTGGAAAAATGTTATTGGATGTTCATTTGTGCCTTGCGGTTAGGAACATTTCTTAGCAGTCCTAGCCAGTTTGGGCAGTTGCATTTTTCCTTGTTAAGAACCACTCTCGAT
Source organism: Laupala kohalensis (assembly GCA_002313205.1). NCBI lineage: Eukaryota > Metazoa > Arthropoda > Insecta > Orthoptera > Trigonidiidae > Laupala > Laupala kohalensis. The sequence continues at coordinate 202,724 of NNCF01126498.1, forward strand.
AAGTTACGCATAGGTAAAATGGTGCTATTGAACGGTAATTGCGAGTTGTGTAACTCCATGTTCGGTGATGAAGTTTTAAGATTTAATTATTTGTTCTAATGAAATATTAAAGCGAATTTTTCGATCTAACGGGACACTTGCCGGCATCCTCAAGCATGCCGGGTGGTGTTCCAACAGATAAAGCCTTCGGAAACCGAAAGATTTGCTCATTGTTTCTTGTGGATTTCCATTATTGCAAGTGATGATTGTTTCGCGCTATAAATATTGTTTCATTTTTCGAGTCCTGCTTGGCCAGGTAACTCGTGAGATTACCTTCATTGTTATGAATCTTGCTTTCTTGTTCCTTATTGGCTGTGTTTTTTTCTTTTCAGGGTCCAATGGCAGCAGATGTGTCTTATTCTTCAAGGGGGACTCGTGTTTATGTGGGTGGTCTTACTGAGAGTATCAAGAAAGAGGATTTAGAGTTAGAATTTGAGAAATATGGAAAACTCAACAATGTTTGGGTTGCTTTTAATCCCCCTGGGTTTGCTTTTATAGAATTTGCTAATATTGATGATGCTGAGACTGCATGTGATCACTTGAATGGTACTGAAATTATGGGTTCAAAACTTAGGGTGGAAATTTCTAGGGGTAGAGGTCGTGGTAGAGCTGGTGGAAGAGTTGGGGGTTTCAGAGGACGTTCTAATGGAAGAGGATTTTTCCCTCGTGGAGGTTCTCGGGGAAGTTATATGCCTGATAGAGGTGGTTTTCGTGGGGGCCGAGGAACCAGAGGTAGCTTCCGTGGGGGAAGAGGACGTTATGACGACTATGGTTCAGGTCGTGGTGGTTACGGAGGCAGCCGCGACTATGGCAGGTCATCCAGTCGTGACAGTTATGAAGGAAACGGCTACTACAGTGGCAGAGATTCAGGCTCTTCGCGGTATCGAAGCCGCTCTCCTGTTGGGAGAGGAAGGTATTTATGTAGTTGGTAATAGTGACTCCTGAAATTCAATACTTAGGTGGGTCTTGTGATGTCCACATACAGGCCTGTTATTTTATTTTTATATGAAGCCTATAAGACGTAGAAGCACTTGCATTCTAGTCATTTAGATTTATTTGGTAGTTGTGACCCATAGAACCTTCAATGTTGTGGAATGACAAATTTTTTAAGCTTTGAAAGCAATTGTTTCGATATTACTCTTTTTGTTGTCATGAGACATACCAGACTCCATTAAGCAGATTACTTCTGAATACTTGAGATTTTGGTTGTGGGTTAGAGTTGATGTAGGTAGCTGTTAATACATTTTGATGGACTAGTGCCATTTTACTGTTCCCATGATGGAATATTTGCTTTGTAAGGGGACATGGAGAACAGTGGTACATGGATATGCAGATAGTTCATGACATTTTCATGTAAAAAATGGCTTTAAATGAGTTTTCCACTTATTGAAGGTCTATAGAGAATCACTGGTTTTGAGTCAATGTAAGTTATTTTATGAAACTGGAACTGCGCCAAAAAATTAAAGCTGTGAGTTGTATTTAAAATGGATTGTCTTCTCTTAGAGAACAAGTATTTCAAATATATCTACACTACAAATCTTAGTCCCAGCAACAACAGAAACCGCGGTGGCCTGTTCCATTTCCATGAAGTGAAGTCAATATTTTGTGCTACGCCAATGTGCTACGTTTTGTGCTTCGCTCTTGTTAGTTCAACACATTCCACGACTTTCTGCAATTATTTCAGCTCCAGGGACTATGGAGGTTCGGAAGGTTCATTTGGCTACGATCGATCAGGCGGTGGTTACTAAGGGAGAGGTGCAACGAAAGAAACTGAAGAAATCAGGTATCATGAAACTTTCAATATGTCATGGCAACGCTATGCATTGCTTCCCTGCATTCTTCGAAAATTACGGTTATTTTGGATCCCTTCTGCAGTGTGGTTTTCATTAAACCACATCCATCTTCCTTTCACAAGTATTTTATAGTACTTTTATTACTGTGCATTGGTTTATTTAAAAATTTTCAACAAATTGAACATCCTTTTGCAGTCCTTACCATTAAACCCTGTAGTAATGTCTCCTTCACTAAGCCTTTCTCTTTTCAAAGAATATTTTGAATTTAAATAATCTTGCAAACTTCAGAGTTCATTTCTGCATGATCAAGATTAATTTTATCATATTTGAACAGGTCTACTTCAGACATTCCTTATACGTCGCATACTAGTAATTTTAAAATGATGCATGTGCTAAAAATAAGCATGGAAAGACCTTTCCAGTTTCCAATCTTCGTGAAATGATTTTTGCAAACCATGCACATAGCCTTATGATCTACGATATAATTAAGTGACCTTAGAAATTTGTGTGTTGCAATGATTACAGTCCCCTTCTACGAAGACAGTTACGATCTACGAGAGAGGGGAAATCAATCTTACTACAAAGGGTAGTCAGTGCATCTGATTACGATCTTCGAAAGTGCTCGAGTCATCGTCGTCTTCAAACTGCTGACGCAGTGATTAATTTTAGTGTAAAAGTGTTCCAGTGTTAATTTAATATAAGATACTGTATATAATTCTGATAACTGTGCTCCTAGCAATGGAGTTGTAATTCTCAGAATGGTAAAAGTATACCTTAACTTTTATTTAAATTCATCTTGATTATTCCATTCCATACTTACAGAATGTCTTTTTCACCTTTGGTAATAAATGTTTCCTTAGAGAATTGTTTTTTTATCTCCAGAATATTGTACTAAATTGTTTACCTTGAACATTTGGCCTCGTAGTGTTTTAATACATTCGTGGCAGGTAGTGGTGGGTACCTCTAGTTCATAGTATTGTTTGTAAATTCTTTAGTCTTTCATACTACATTAGAGGATTTTGTAGAAAAATGGATTCAGTTAAGCCAATCAACAGGAAAGATTCGAAAGAGTGCAGATTAAACTACGGCGGAGTTTCCTTCACTTCACAACTGATCTTAATATATTTTGTTCAAAATATTGATGGGTGTTTTGGTATTTTCTTGGGAAAATGTTGAGTTCTCACAAATGGAACATTAAAATGTATTAACAGCAAGTACATCGGCGTGATGTTTTATTTATTTTCTATACTATTTGATATTTCAGTTGTGGTTTTTGCCCACCTTTTATTGCAGATTTGTACTTGTAAATTAGGTTTTGTGAATTACTCTTGTAGGTTGCAAGGCTCTGACTTAGTTGTGGGTTGGCTTAATAAAGGTTTCTGAAATCCATCTATTGTTTTATTTCTTTCCTCTAAAGTCCTTGACATTTCTTGTTACCATAACTTGGTATTTGCTTAAATTTTATGAGCACAATTTAATGCTGGGTTTAAGATAGGGAGTGTGAAAAGCAATGTGATGTAGGAAGATAAGCAAAGTTCCAACCAACAGTGGATGGAAATGTTTCCCTTTTGAAGGTAAGTTCTTGTATACTTGTCACTTGCCTTATTCTCAATTAAGGGGTTAGATACAGATGTGCTGTTCTGCAAGTGGCAAAATGTTACTCCTTTACACTGATGAAGCATTACAATTCAGCCTGTAGTCATAATATACTTTCTCGGTTCTATTTGGGAGTATTAGCCAAGTAAATTCAAATTTGCCAGAAATGTCTAATGGAAGTGCTACTTGCTCCTTGTTGCATAACTTCAACATTCATTACAAATTTTTTCAAATGTAATGCATTTAGATATGGCCTTATAGAGATGTTTCTTCTAAGGAAATTTTAGAAATGTTATGCTAGGAGACAGTTTTATTGTTCATCTATGCTGCAGTTTGTTGTAAAGGTGATTGGAGAAACTAACTTTGGATAAAACTTCCATTCTATTTACTATAGTGCACAACTTTATTAAGTAAATATCAATGATCCTTTCCAGTTCATAGAGCCAGAGTTACTAGACATCTAATTGTTAGCAATGAGATTAATAATAGCGTTTGAAGAAAACAGACAATCTTAGATTGTCCATGTGTTGATCATTGCTCTATCTAATTGTAGCAGAGGGATATTAAGTTTTTGATTTTTACATAGCAATTGGATTATCAACAGATGATACATTGACGGCTTTTTGTCAGTTTGAGCATGAGCAGGTAAGTGTGAAACTTGTCAGTTTTTTATTTTTGTTGGTGTCCAAAAAAAGATTCAAAATGAAAATTTGTTTAATTTTTCAGGAGACTTGAGAGTTTTTCCAATTAATACAGAGTATAGTTGATACCCCTGTCACATCTGGCAGAATCTAAATTTTGGACATTAATAGGTACATTGTTAAAACGTAGGTTACCTGTTGTGTATTGTTAGTGGCACACCCTTTTTCTCAATTCTTGACAAACTTGCAGATCAATAAATATTGCTCCTATATAAGTCTCTTCCTTATGCATTATTTTGAGCTTCTCATATTTGTGATGTGACCTTCAAACACATTTACCATTCAATATTTCATTATATACATGAATCCTATTATTTCCTAAAAACACTCAATACAGGTATATCTTGTTTCATTATGTATCTTATTGTACTGAATACTACACGATTCTAACCTTTCTGGGGGGGGGGGAATCTGTACCATGGAATGTATTGTAAGGTGACTACATGGGATTTAAACAAAGTACATCACTATCTAGAATGCTCCATATCACATCTAATGAGCACCTTACCTTGTTAATTTGGGGGTGAATTTAAACTGGTTTTGAAAAAACTTGAATTGTTGGGTTTGTCTTTAATATTGTGCTGCATAAGCTATTACTAATAAATTAAAGTAACTTTGTTGCATTGGAATAAATTGCTAGTACTATTAGAACCAAAAATTTTCACTGTTGTCTTATTTTGTGTGTGGGTGAGAGTATACAGGACAAGTCCATTTTCAAAATAACATTAATTGGTGGATGGCACAAGCAATTATTAATATTACATTAATAATTTACACAATCATAATTTGTTGTAAGCATAACCATGAGCAGCATTCTAAGCTTTATGAAAAATAGCATGAAATGTAGACTTCTGGTATGTTTTTGAAAGGCATTGAAAGAATTTTATTAAAAACTGCTTAGCCAATGTTTTTTGGCTAGGTTTCTTTTTCTGCATCTCCAGGAGAAATGTGTTCAGAGTTCAACATGTGCTATTTTTTTATGGTCTGTCAACATGATACTTTGATTCATCAGGCTAAGTTCTGAGCAGTGTGATAGTCTTCAAGACTAACTAGATTCTTAGACCATTTTTGCCCATGTAAAAAATTTTACATTTACCTTTTATTCTGAGGCTCTACATTATGGTTTGGAGACAGAAACTACAGAATTTTAAGAACTTGATTTGCCTCATTTAAGCTGTGCAGGGCATGATTATTTCATGTTAACTTTTGTTACAGTAATATGTACTTTTGACAGGTGTAATGAAGAAGGAATCAAACGTTTATTGCCATAAAAGCAGTTGCAAACTGCAAATGAACTTGAAGGACAAGATTATAAATTTACTTACCAGATGTGAGGGACAGTACTGAGGTCCAATGCTGTAACAGATAACATTTCTGCATTCTGAAACTTAATGTAACATCTTCCTAAAATTTGTAAAGTAGTATTGTAATATTTGTTGATTCATGGTAACTATTAATATATATATGAGATTACGGTCGATAGTAATACTGATACGTGTGTACAATGTCACGTTGGGTTAAAATGTGAAGTAATCAGTCTGTCTTTTGCGGATTGAAATTATTTTCCTAAGTTCAGTTCTGTTTTTTCTCAAATTCATTACATCATTGAAGTCTAGGAACCTACGTACAACTGGAAATAGTTGGATTTATACATGTTGGAATTTTTTTTTAATGGAAAAGTGAGCACCACGGTTAATCGCGACACGATTAATCCAGGTTATACGGCATAATATGCATCTGAAGTATATGCAGCCAATATAATACGGCATAATATGCAGCCAAATTTCGCCATGTGGTTCAAAGAGGGTTCGAAAAAATGATTAATGTCATAATACTACAAATATTATTACGGTTCCGAAAATATAAGTCGTATTCCTCGCTCTTCATATTTACGGTAGTTATAAAGAAATATTGTTCCGTACTATTTTCTTCTCTCCGCCACCGTTTATGTTAGTATGTTAGGGGTATGTTAGTTATAATATGGCTCNTTTGTTAGACCCGGCGATTTAGTTTTAAGAAAATATGTTGTACGTGTGAAGATGGAGGCGATGGTGGAGGTAGCAGCACTCGCGGAAGGATATACGAAGAATTAGGTTATTTTTCTACGGCGTTGGACCATAAGGCGAAATTGGTCCAAACTAAATATCAGAGCTGGGATTGAGGAATAATGAAATAGTGCACAACTTCTTGTGAATGTGAATTTAACTGAAATGAACATGTTCCGAGACAGGCTTAAGCTCGCTTCACACGATGCATTTTGCACTCCATTCTAGCATGCTTTTTTTTGCTTCCCATGTCCTTTGATGTCTGATTCAGACAGCTGTGATGCTTGTCGTGCTGTGGTGGCTTCACACGATGCATTTTACCGCGACAGTTTTGATGTTCTGATGCGCGTGTAATGAGAATTCGGGAAAATGCTCGTGGTTAATGCAGAGATTGTCCAGCGAAGAGATTGAGCAAATAACGCTGATAAGCTAACTAAAAGAATAATGCAAATACATGGACGAAATGACAACATTGTATGTCAAGTTGTTTGTTGTTATTAGGTAGTGGCAAATAGTGGAGTGTTCGAAGTAACTTGCTTGATGAGCTGTAGTATAATCTTAAATGTCAACTAAAATGTATAAGTGATATTTTTCTTTAAAGTGATTTCATTTATCTATTACTTCCTTTTCGCCAATAATTTGTTTTGATGATTGTTGCTCTAACCTTAAGGTTGCCCAGCTGTATCACTTAAAATAATGTATAATTTGTCAGATAATAATTAACACCAGATTTGGTTTTGCAATCTATTATAAATCAAGTATATTAACTGATAACACCTTGTTACATTTGTGAATGGATGTTTGTTCAATTAAGTTGCTTTTAATGAAGATAATCATTATAAATAAATATATTTAATAAAGAGAGCTTTTTTTTTTATTGTGGGGCTTTAGGGCTCGTCAACAGCGAGGTAATTAGAGCCCTTAAAACTTGTACAGGTAGGGAAAATGCAGTTACGCACTAGGGAGAGCCAACATGACTCTCCCCGCGTGTGGGACTCGCCGAAAGACTCAGCCATACCCACTAAAAACCCTCCTGCATTACAACTCAAAACACAAATTCCATCATATCTAAAAACACTTTCCTAAAAACATTTTTTAAAAAAAGAAGAGGAAAATGAAAGATACCCTAGCCCTAAAAGCGTCGGGATCGAAAAGAACAAGAGGTGACCAAGGGAGGTCAGAAAAGAGAAAGGAAGGAGCATGGCACAAGTAAGTGGAAG
>NNCF01126498.1:210181-226974 GCA_002313205.1 Laupala kohalensis
GGCCCCGTGTTCGCCAAACACGTACTTACTAGATGTATGTCCCCTGGGGGGGAGAGCTTATTAATTAGGAAAACGAAAGTACTGTTTTCATCGCCGGTGTGCTAGCTTCCAACACTAATTGTATCATCCACGATTACTTGTTTCAAATAAATTGTATTTAGTTTACTTTAACGATAATTCATCAGTGCTAGTCCTATTTCGAACGGACCATTAGCTGTCAGTCACGGGACGAGACTCAAGGTTTTCATTGGTTGACACTCCAACTTTGCATGCAAAACTGCACGAAAAATAGAAAAAGTGCTATTTCCCAAATCTTTCATGCCAGACCGCAGCGTACACAGCAATGACGTCATTTTCTGTCCGAGACTGGACGGCTGACTGCATAGTACTTTGTATGCTATATTGGAGCACAAAATGCACCTTGTGAAGCGAGCTTTAGATTTATAATATAAGTTTAAATGTTTGTGTTCGTTTTTAACTGCTTGGCTGATAAAATTAATTACACGTATAAATGGTTGGAAAGATTGACTGATATACTGTGGCAGAACGAATCTTTTACGTGTTATGAATTTAATAAAAGTCTAGAACTTATAACTTTGATCTTTAAGGCGCCTCGGCTAATTAATCTCAGGGTTCCACAAATTTCTAGGGTTCGCATTTTTTTTATGAAGGCAAAAACCATACTAGGGTTCCACTACAGGAAAACGCTATTGACAAATTGAAATCCATTAAATTTAATTAACATGAATCACAACAAAAAAACCTTCATGCTATCCCCCAAAAGAAACACATAACTGGGTAACCCATGTAAACATGAAATACACTAGTATTTCCGCCGAATTCGGCTTCTCAACGACAAACATAAATTTTAAACAAATTGAACATCTTGAATAACCATTAAGATAATCTCTCCTTTGACAAATAAAACAAACACTGAATTTACAATAATTCTTGCTTCTTGAAATGCAATTACATTGATATTGTATTTAAAATATATAATTAAGTGGAGTTTTTTCTTGCTAATTGGGCCTTCTTCATTAATCATAAAGTCCAAAGTTCTGAACCCCTCTGAACAATAAGACCCGCACTCGTCTTCTCGCAATAGCGCATGACGATATGTGTCGGATGCCACCAACAATCGTAAAATACCTCAACCTGATGACCAATCAAGCAGTGCAGTACTGAATGGAGGGTGCGTCAACCCCACGGGAAACCGGCCTGGCCTCGACCTCAGAACGACTTCCGGTTAATGACGTCACTAGCGCCAGCAAACCTGGTGGTGCCTTCCTCCCGCAAGCTATGCTGCCTGGATGCCCTCAGGGGCGGCTGGACCCAAACCTTCATGGTTCAATTTCAAAGGCGGTCCCCGGATTCTCGGAAGCGCCCGCCGAATGGACATATTTTTCGTACGAGTTTTGTCGCGTCTCGGATTTAGAATTTGCTGCCGAAATGCTAGCTAAAGACTGATGAATTAGTTTCGGAAATTAGCGAACTCGGAAATCTCATCGGACATCATGAGCTAATCAGATAACTTCGAAAATAAGTCAGTCGTGGCTCTGCTCACAAAAAAATCTACAAGTCTTCACTTCGCGCAAAAAAATCTCTTCTCTCTGATCTGATACAACAAGGCTCAAGATACCACAACAAGAAGCCGACTGCAACAAGAAGAAAAAAATTTCATTTGCCATTCCTTAAATGGACTTCATCCCTTCCTACACCTCTTTTTCCACTTCCAAGATCTCTCAATTTTGAACTTCACGTAACCTAAAACTTCCAATGCCACAACTGTTCCCCCTCCTGTGCCTAAATTCTGATTGGGAATTTTGAGTAATTTTGAACTATTTCCAACCGCTCTTTTTCAACGTTTTTTNCTTTTTCAACGATTTTTTCCTGACAAGTCACCACTTGCTTCTTTCCCCCTGTGTCCTTGGTTATACGGCCGGGACGGGTCGTTTTACTCACACCCTCGCTTACTTGCCATTTCTAAGCGGCCATAAATTTTCTCTTCAACAAAGAGCTCATCGCGGGTTACTGCGCCTCGCAAGATGTGAATGTTTCCTTCGTCAAATCTCAACGGTGGAGTTTTAAATTGTTAGAGAGTAGGAAGACTTTCCTCCCCCGCTCCATCGCTAGTTCTTCGAATTTAAAACGCCCGAACGAGGATGATTTCTTCATTTTAATTACCAAATTATTCAAATCTCACAATACGTAGTTTGAAAATCGAGAATATTTATGGAGTTATTGTTCATACTCATTTGAAATAATTGCTGGGAGAGTTTAGAATATTCGATGGACTACCAATATTTTGCCCTTTGAATCAGAGTGGCTTGTAGACAAACATGTTATCAAGAATGTTAGAAAATAGTAAATTTATACAAGTCATAATTTTCGGTTCCTTCTCAATGTACTACTATGGGGGAACAGAAATGTGTTTGTAAACACTTTTTATGGTTTTAAAATTTATTCCTCGCGATAACAAAAAACAATGATACAACAAGGTGCGTTGAACGTAAATTAGTAGCTACTTAAATTATCCTGTCATATTTTTTGTTAACAATTGTCGAATTAGTCCTAAAGATGAAATCTACCATCTTGATAATTCTTTGTTTCGATAATTCGATTACATGATGATGAGCAGGTAATATTTGTATTATACATGAATACGAAATTGCCACTTGTTGATATATTAGTAGCTGTTTAGTGTTATTTTTCAATTATTATTGCTTCGTCCGGTTAACAATGGTCATGTCCGAATCTTGCGGCAAAGATGTTTCATTTACTTGCTTCGCTTTCCCAGAAAATGGGGAACTCGTGTGGAATGTATTTGTCCGGTTCTAGTGCGAACCGAGCGGAGTAAATGGAGAACGCCATTAGGTTCATTAAATTGTGATTGTTTATGTGATTTTATGGCGACAAGTTTCACTTAAGTTATACAAGGCTACCCTTGACAATGAGTACGTGTTAACCAGAGAGTACATGTATGAAGATGGCCGATAAACTAGCAACATTGAAAGATTAATTATTGAACAAAAACAGACGAGGATACCTTGATCATTGGTTACTTCATTCTCAGTCGTGTGAACGGAGACAATTTCCGACCATTCTTGGCTTTGGCAAATTGCTGAATTTATACTCGAAAATGTATGTTTTACCCTCTGTGGTAAGGTCGTTACAAAAACCTTCGTAATTTCCGATGAGTTCAATCAGGTTCTTCAACGTGTAACTCACGTTCTTCATTGTGCAGTAAATGTCCTTTCAAAAAACACGTAGCACAATAAACAACATCAAAGTGGTAGAACGCATTGACAGGTTAGACATAGCTCGAATTTTTTGTAAAGGGTTGACTCTAATCAACGACGTCAGTGGCGCGTTGCGAGTGCGTTGCTGTTGCCAGTTCCTTTCTTTTTATTCAAAACCGTTGCCAATCAAAAGGATGGTTATAAAATGCGGATTACTGGAAGGCCCATACGAGAACAAATCTGTAGTTCGCGCAACACGGAAGGAAACTAGGTGTTTCGTAGGAACATTAAGATTATGTTATAAGCAGTTTCAAGTTTGCCTAACGTTGGTCGAACAAAAATGAGATGCTTTTTCCCGGTCGCAGACGCATATCATTGCAAACCTAACAGCTTCAAACGGAAGCGCGCGGGAATAAATATATTCGCGTCTGTCCTTTTATGTTACCAGAACGGTAAATATCTGAAAAATCTTAAAATTATACTATAACGTCATTCTGGCGGTGCTAGCTTTAAGTCTAGTTAGCACTCCCGCTGGATTTATTAACAATTTTGAACAAAAATGTGCATTGGACGAAAAAAGTAATTAAATAAGTTTCCTAATTTTCGACGTATAATTGATTCCATTCATCGTATTCGCAAAACTGTTCACTTTTTGTAATTTGTTTATATAAAGAACATTTGTTACTAATTAAAAATTTTGGTTTTGCCTGTACTAAATATTCAAACATTTGAAAAATCTGAAAATGATACTACTACGTCAATGTGGGGGTGCTAGCTTTATGTCTAGTTCACACTCCCCATGCGTAATAATATTTATTAACATTTTTCAATAATACTGTGTATTTTACAGAAAAAGGTAATAGAATAAAAGTTCTGTATTTTTCGGTGTAATGTTAAGTCCATTTTTTCACAAAACTAAACTTTTTAAAATTTGTTTATAAAAAACATTTGTTGATATTTTGGTTTTGTTTACATTTGTTATAATTTAATATTTTGATTTTGTCTGTTCTAAATTGTGCCAAATTAAAACATTTAGCACCCTCACTTTATCAAAACGAAAGAAATTAGCCTCTAATTAGTCCTACTAATTTAGTACTAATTAAGTACAATTTGTGCCAAAATTATATTTTCTGGTATATGTTTGCTATAGCTATAATTCCAATTTGAACTGTGGGTGACCTAATATCATTTTCAGATATTTCAAATCTTTGAATTTGGTACAACTTAGTACAGGCAAAAATCTGAAAATGATACTATTACGTCAATATGGGGGTGGTAGCTTTAGGTCAAGCTACCACCCCCATTGTTTAAATTGGAATTATGGCTCTACCACGCGTATACCAAAAAGAATCTCTTTTGGCACAAATTGTACTTAATTATTACTAAATTATAGGCTATTTTTTGTTTTGATAGAGGGGCGGGGGTGATTAGTTTATTGTGGAGAGTTAGAGTACATTTTACATCCAATTTTTCTTGAAACGTTAGGGGACATAACTTTGTGTCAAATTTATACTGTCAGAATTAGTATTTGACAGGGAATGTCCATTGAAAGAAAGTAGAAAATTGTGTTTGGAATTACATTACAACATTAAAGTATTTTATATTCATACTAAATATTAAATACACTGCTTAAAAATTAAAAAATTAAACTAATTAATTTTTCCAGCTTGAAATAGCCGAACCTGCCATAAGACATGAAATAAAATAATTATATAAATTTGTTGGTGACAATCAAAATATCGCGTTTAAGTAAATAAATATCACCTGTAAGTTTTATTTCCTGGGCAACATTTTGCCAAACCATATCGTGTTCCGACACGATCAATCGAAAGTGTGTTTAAAATGGCCAGTGGGTTAAGATAAGTTGGTCTGCACTGGAGTAAATTATTACACAGACTGTAGTAAAAAACAAAATATACCAATTTTGAGCCAAATATTTCCAATAAATCAGTGTGGCTAGTATTTTTCCAAAATAAAATTGCCTGACCTTTAATAATAATAATAATAATATTTTATTGAACCACTTAGATAATAACAATAATGTATGGCGAGTCATGGTACTAACAACAATAACAATAATATTTACATATAAGAATAACAAAATTATAATAACTTTGATACGTTTAACCATATTCATTTAACTTAGGCTAAGTAGAAATTAATACAAAATACAATTTTTTCTACTATTATGGAATATTAATATTTATTTAGGCTAGGATTATTAGATATCTATGGTAGGAATTCTATTATTTTACTTTTGTTTTATTAATTTATGGCAAGGCCTATATTTATGTTAAACAGTGTAATTTGATGTTGTTAGATCATTTCCTGCATCATGGTTTACCTTCTGCACCTTTGTTCTAATGATTACCTGCAACAGATTGTATGTCATACATTAGTTATTGCCCTTGAGGAATTCTTGTATACTGTAGTAGAGTTTCTGTTGTAAGAATTGTTTGAGTTTTGTTTTGAATGGGTTCAGTGTATTGATGTTTTTAAGGTTTAGTGGTAACGCATTATATAGCTGTATACCTGCATTATGAGTGCTTTTTTGGCTTTCCTCATTTTTCGTACATTTTCAGACTCTGGCCACATTTTCTATGCATTTCTCATGGAGAAAAATTAAAATGAGAAACATTATTTTAAAAAATTAGGTGTTTAAATTAAAAATCTGTCTTCTCAGTGTTTTAGTACGTTGAAATAAAAAAGAAACATCTTAATTATTTAGTAGCATTGGGAGGTAATATGATGCCAAATTGGGGTGATCACTGATATATCATTATACATCAAAAAAATGTTATGGTGTGTCAATAAGCAATTGTGATATAAAACAAATCTATTTTATGAAGAAATAACGAACGTATCAAATAATTTGCCAAAAGGTTGTAATAATAAATAAGTACATAGACATCACATATCAATTAAAATTACCATTGCGATTAAAATAATAGATTAATTTTACACTTTGAAAGTATGTATTACTGCCAGTTTGTATGCATAGATTAACCATAAAGTATTGTAAAATTTATCGCAATGTGGTCGAGTTTGGACTTTATTACATTTAAAGCAGATTCCAATAGATTGTTTATAACAAATATTAAAAAATGGTATGACTTATTGAGCGCCTTGCAAAGACTCCGTGAAAGGCAATTGTCTCGCAACCCTTACTTGCGCTGGTGGAGGAATAGTTTAGGGACGCAACTCGACAGGACTCTTCGAGCAACCAGCGGGGCAACTCAACCCTATTAAACGAGGATAATTCTTGCATTTCCACTTTCCAGGTGCGCAACTCCACCGTTCCGTGTGTTACATTACGTGTCTAGTTCATCAAACCTTTTATTTCCCATAGTCTTGTAAAATTATTGAAGGCCTCATAATTCTCTTTGTTCGCTATCATTCGGTGAGTTGTTTCCGTTATCTGGTCTTTAGATTTCATTTCTACGAAATACTGCCCTCTTTCAGCTCCATATAACTTGCATTCCCAAAATTACATGATCCACTGTTTCATCTCCTTGCAAGCAACCACCGTTATCAGTCTGTGAAGCGAGTTGATAACGTTTCGCCTCTTCATCTATGACTAGACATACTGCACTGGTAAAAGTACTTACCAACGCCTACTGATATTCATCACCTTCGGTGTCAGTTGAAGGAGGGAAAAACGTATTAGTTTTGACGTCTTTGATAGTAGAGCTTCACGTGCGCATTCATTTTCTTTGAGTAATTTTAGTCGTTGTGCACCTGAGAGTATTCTCGCCATTACTGCCGAAATTGTCTCGAATAAAATGTCACATTTTATTCATACTCTGAACAATCTACTCACGCACTGTAAGCAACTGTATTCGATGTCTACATAAAACTGTGTTATACGAGTTTGCTATTAACGGTCGTCGCAAATGGAGTGGAACGGCGCTACGTCGCGCCGTTGGAGCGATCGGAAAATAATTGACAATTGAGAACTCCCACCCGTCGCGGCGATTTGCCGGGGTGTCTACTATTCAGCGGTATTTTATCCTTGGACAACATTGGTTTTTGCTGTAGATCCGTATCAGACAGTTTCATGTATAGTTTGGGAGAGGTCATGCATTATATAAAGTTTCCAGCTGCGATGAGCATTTTGCGTTATAGTTTCCTACGGGACCGCTCAAGGGATAAAAAAATATCTGTAAGACTAATGTTAATATTTAATAATGAGTGAAGTATGTTTTCTTAAACTTATAGAAAATTATTTCAAAATATATTTTCGAATATACTGCATCCACAATGTTTTGTTTCGAAAGCAAAAAAAACAACAACATAAAAAATGGTTTTCGGTTTCGTGCGCCCCACTTCTTTCGGCGCTCGCTCTGATAACAGACAATAAAACTTTCAGGAATCCGTTCAATGGCGTGTATTCACTTATTTTAAAGTGAGAGTACATTGAAAAAATACTTTAGCTTTTAAAAACAATTTTAGAAACCAAAATATTCCAATAAAATTTCACTTTTATTCGGTGGTAATTTGTTATTTTTACCCAGTATTTGTTGCAAGAAAAATTACAATCATTTTTCCAATAGCCATCACGGATTAACCTTCCTTTAATTTTCTCTCCTTCGGACGACAGTCTTTTCTTTAGAAGGCGCAACGAGTGACCATCAGTCGCTAGAACACCTTAATAGGAATTTGTTGACCGACAGGCTCAAGTGGTAGATCTCGTTATTAAATACTAAAATCAAACATGCTACTCTATGTAAGTTATTTTTGAGTGAAGAAAACTTTCAGGTCTCAGAGAAACCTAGATAAAGAAACTGTAAGTGTCCTTGAGATCTTATGACATTGACGATTAAACATCTAATTAGTCTCGTGGGTACACAAATTCAATGAAGTTGCGGACTTCGTATAAAAAGAGGAAATAAAATTATCCAACGGAAAAGATTAACGAAGCTAAGAAAGAGGAAAACAAATATAAATTAATAGAATTGATAGATTAAAGGTATGTAATAAAAAATTATAGGTACAGAATAGGTAGATTAAGTATTAATAAATAATAGATATCTAAATAGAAAAGCTATAATAATGAAGAAAAAATAAAAAAATGTAAAACAAAATGCTGTAGAAATAATTCAAAATCAAAAAGTTTGTTGTATAATAAAATTCCACCAAGTACAAAACCGTAAATCAAAGAATAATAGCAGAAATCGTAATAGTATAGAGAATAAGCAGCAACCCTTACAAATTCAACAGTATCCATATAAAATAAATTTGTTAAAAAATCCATATAAAACAGATGATGCTAATACACATAAGACACCATGCTCGGGTGCTATGATAAAAGGAGTACGAAATTCATTTCTTCTGCCAACTTATTACTTTGTGGCAAAATTCAAATATAAAACGAAAAAAAATGGATTTATCAGTTTGACTAGTGTTCCTATAAATTTGTAACTAAAAAACATGAATCATCTAATATTTGTTCGAACAAACTAAGACTCTCCCCTAGACAGAGTTGCCGAATGGTACGTCTGGGTGACTCCTTTCTGGAAGCGTCCGAAAAGGCGTTCTTAAAATGCATAGGGGGAGGTATGCCGACGGAGCTGGTGGCAGTGTCATTGGTGGGTGCGTGCTGGGTAAAGATTCTGGGGCCGGTTCTTAAAATTGGCCCACGTGTGTCTGTCCTTTGCTATGTCCCTACGGGTTGGCAGGAATTGGGAAACTTTTACCTGCCACCGGTTGTCGAGATACACGAATTTCTTCAATGTTACCCTTCGAGTAGGGCACGATTTAAGAAACTCCTTTACCTGGTCATTTGCGACAGTAGGAACCCTTCTTATCCGCGCAAGTAGTCAGTGTACCCAGTCCTTGGTGGAATGTGGAACTTTTATAGAACCTTAGTGGAACATTTATATAATGCATTAATTAGTCATTCTCTCAATTCTTAGTAATTTTGATGAATACAAATGTGTTTAAGCAATATCGTTTGTATCATTTCACCGAACAAATACTTTCGATGAACCGGGACTCGATCCTGCTATGGTCGCAGGTGTGCTGTCCACTGCACCACCCACTTCGACTCCCAAATTCCGTACACAAAATTCATCTCGCCTGATCCAGAGAACATGGGTCGCATCCCCATAAAGGAAATAAGATAAAAAAGTTGGGGACATGTATTTTTAGGTTATGAATTGTGTCACCCAAATTAAATACCTTTTATTTTTCCCGAACCTATAGGATATCAGGAGGACGATCCGCTCCTGGGTGTCCTTCGGGAGTTGCGCACATTTCCTCTCACGCACGATTCAACTTTTTTACCTGCAAGGCAGAGGGTCAAGCTGTAGGGTTGGGCAAGGAAAACGGCCATTAAACTCGACCCTTCCTTAAGGATTAGGTCTACGCCGGTCTACCTGGGCCCCTCGCATGATTCCCCAGTACATGGGGCCAGTGTGTAGCTTTTTCAGTAATGAGTCTTGGGGTTGGTTATGCCACAATTTTTTTATTTATAAAAATTGTGTTGTTATTGTATAATAATTGAAATCTACACCAAGAATGATGAAAAATGATACTAAAAACACCACCATCCTGGCATCAGATGCACATTTTGCAACAAGTCCAGTAATTAGGTGACGAAGAGGAGCAAATCACGGAAAAAGAGTTTTTTCTCTATCAATACTTTTTCAGTTTTTCACCTTTGATTTCAAAACAGTGCATTTTTAAAACACGACATTCCCTACCGAAATAATGTACACTCAATTTCCAACAAATTATGTTCTGAATCATTTTGTCACCAGACGAAGGGAAATGGCTCAAAAGCACGATGAAACTAACAAAAATACTAGATTAGACAAAACATTTTTTCTGTTAATTCTTGAAATTGGAGCCTGGAGTTTATTATTCCCCTCTTTTCTTGTGTCCCAGGTAATGTTTTTAATTAAAAATTATCGAGCTGCTATTAAAATAACAAAATTTTCTAACTAATTTTTTGCATCAATGGTCAACAGTGTCGAAAATAAATGAGCCAGTAGTCGTGATGTTTGGACCTCAAAATGGCGACAATGTTATTTACTCGTTACAATTATGTTTATTTCAACATGAATGAATTCTATATAATGTTACAGAAACATCGTAGATGTACAAAATATTTGACATCAATAAAATATGAAATATCGTTGGATATTTTCACTTTCAAAAACGTACAGTGACTGGATTTGGAAACTGAAATCGCGTTTTCAGATAATTACTCGCGAGTTCTAGAATTGAATGCTTCCAAACATCACTGACGTAGAAATGTTTTATGCAATTTCGTTTGTTCTCATACTTAATTTTATACGTGTCAACCTCAGAAAACATGTGGAAAATTGCGCTCTTGTAGTCAACATCCGCTTATACCTTACTAACATCAAAAATCCAACCATAAAAGTTGCAATTTGTGAAAAACCGTCCTAATTAGGAAGATAATAGAAAAACTTTCATGATTGATAAAAATACTTTGACGATATTTCGAAATTCGATCAAAGTTTTGTTAGAGGCTACCCGTTTCATTTCTGACATTCAGACGAATGACCAAAACTTATTTTTCAAAGATGTCTTTTTGTTTCATTTTTGTCATAAAATGCACATTTCATGTTTTAGAAGGAATTAAATATTGTATCAAAAATAAAACCGGAACCATAAAGTACTCCAAAACCTAATTATATGGTTCTAAAATCAGAAGTGCCGAGCATTGGTGCAATGTCAAGAACTGATGTATATTCTCTAGTTTGCTAAACAAAATATATTGTTTTCCTTTCAATCATATAGGTTTCATGAAAGCATAAAGAAAATTAAAGGTGCACATCACTTTTTCGGAATCAGAGACACCCAAAACGGATATTTCCGTTAAATTTTCGCGACCGAATGTTTCATTACGATTACAATACTTTGTATATACTGCGTAAGTAAGTAAAAACAAAAGCTTAAAACTCAGTTAATTCATAAATACGTCGTGTTTGGGTTCATTTTTATTGCAATTATGTATGGAATTCAAAAATTGTAAGATAATTGGAATAAAAATTTAAATTCTCAATCAATATCACTTAAAATATCTCTCCAATAAGTGAATAACGAAATCCATTCAGCAGGTCGGTCGGTTAGCGTGAGGGTGGGCCTGGGGGACGGCAAGCCATTGGGACAGGTACAAATTGTCCAGTTAAATGGTACCCAAAATTTTTATACTTTGCCCGTCTTTCTGGCCATCAGGGAATGTCGAGTTTTAGAACTCCGTCATGAATCAATAATTTACGCCACTGACGGAATTATAAATATCTAACTTACCCATATAACTGATATCCAGCATTATATCTTCATGGATTCTACACAGTGGTTGCTCGCAAGTATGACACTCTTGGGCCGGACCATTTGTTAAGATTAATTTAAATGGACTCAGGGAATAACAGCTGATAGCGAATGAACAGTTTGCCTCCCTTGAACAGTCTTGTTTCTAACATTCCTTCGAATACAGAATTTCTTACCTTTCTGACGAGCCAATGCTGTGCTATAATATTTACATGTAAATTAATTTACCCCATTTTGTTCATATGGCTTTAGGTGTTGATGCACTTATGTTGTGAGAGAGTTCCTTTTTTATCTTTCTTTGTTACTTTCCAAACATGTGTCCAAATTTGTAGTAATTTGGCGCAAAAAAGGGAATGGATTTGTAGATTTTATTTTCTGAAAGTGGTGAAAATCATAATATAAATCTAACAGGCGTTCCCTTTTAATTTTTTCTTACTTATTCTTTCATATTGTTTTCCAAAAAGTTCATATTGTTTTTGGAGTATGAGTAACATTTGAACTATTTAATTTTGGTTTAACTATGAAATGGGTGAAGATGGATTTATTACGTCATTTTGTTTTTATTCTGGAAGGACCTCATTCGTTTTATTTGTGAGTGTAATTGATAGACAAGAATTTTAAATTTTCGTAATTTCTGAACATACTACGTCGTTGTAACTGATGATTGTCTTGCTCATTCATCAACTCAAAGAATAAGTAAAAGGGCGATGAACATCGCGACGTGTTGTTCTCTTGTATAACAGAATATAGGTAAAAACAACATTTTTTCGAAATTTCCAAAAGGTGTGCATTGTTATGGAATTTATATTTTCAACTGGTGGTGGATGAATATCTTCTGGTTTGGTTTTATAATGCAGAAAATGATATTTGGAGTATCCAAAGCCAGAAATAAGTTAATAGTTACAACAATTATTGTCAGGTTCACAATTTTTTTTGAATCTAGGAATAATGAGGGTTTCTTACTAAAGAAAAATCAAAATATTTTATAATATATTTATGTTTATAGATTAACTTTTACCACGGTGAAGGAAATATAAATACGGTCTTGCACGTCTACTGAAATAATTCGTATATTTCTTAGTATTAATTTTAGGAGCGCCACACGTTAATGGCGACGGTAGTGTGTAAACTTTTTCCTTGCCGTCACGATAAACGTTATTGGTTTGGCCTATATTTTATTATAGAACTATTGGAAATTATAACTGTAACAGTTTTCGGTTGTTTTTGGGTTAGTACTAAAGAATTAATTCATTTCTACGGAAATCTGACGGTCGGTTGACTTGACAAATTCGAAAAACATGCAGAAGATTGCTGAACACTCTACTGTGTAATCTATAAAATCATTCAGGTGGAGGAAGATTCAACGAATGCCGGCCACAGTTGGACATGCATGAACATCATGTTGGACAGAAAGCGCCTCTTATAGACACACCACTAATTATTATAAAGCTAGAGTGATAATTATTATATAACTAGCGTATTTATGTCCCTAAGAAGACGGGGAAGAGCTTGGACACCTTATGAGCGCCCGTGAGCAGCCACTCAAGCGAGTACCTATTGACCAGAGATGCCGATTATCTTGCTGAAAATTATATAATGCATGCTAATATTTTATACCCACTTGTTACATGAAGCGACAGGTCGGCGAATCCATGGAGAACCAAATATGCTAGCGAGTTTTTCTATTCTAGGTTTAATGCATAGTGTGGTCGTCTATTTTATGTATTTATTTAATTAATTTCAAGTCTTATGGCGAGATTCAGGCCATGAGGCCTGCTCTTCCACCTGACCGTGACTTGAGGAGGAAATTGGGAAGGAGAGATGTTGGGTTGTGTATAGAAACACGCAGAAGAACAGATGGGTACACATATTCAAACTAATAACGACTCAAATACGGAAAACAATCAGACAGATAAGAAAACTAAGCAGAAGCATGTATTCATAGGGAACAAAATAAAGTAGCTGTAAAACAACGAAATTAATAGATTAAGCTTCATTAAATGTGTATCGTACAAAGCAACCCGACCGTTTTAATATGTCTGGAAACAGCAATAAGATTAATAATTAAAAATAAAACAAATTACTTAGTTTTCTACCATTAATATATTTGACAAAAACGGTGATTGCTGTTTCGTAACTATATAACATTTTCAGGCCAGGACTGTGAATTGAGTGTTGGAATTTTCCTTTTATTGTACCTGTGAGGGTACAATAGAAACAAACAGAAGGGAAAAACCATTGTAACTTTCCAGAATTTTAAACAAAGAAGACAGTCTCAGTTCTAACGTTTCGTTAAGTATTTATGCTTCTTTCTTACGATGTCTGTAGATCTCCAATGCTTCCAGATGTTGAGACACTTGTTTTTTGGAGCCTACTGAACATTCTAAATGTCTGGAAACTGTGTTTTGTTTCAATAAAATGCTTGGCTTTAACAAAAAAATAATAATAAGATACATTATGTCACGTTTAATGGATTTATATTCTGGAAGAACAGAAATAATTAGAGATTCAAAAATTCAAGGATGAAACAATATGGATAAAATAAAATAATACATATATACTCAAAATAATCACAGATTTTCATACACATTCCTATTTCTTTCTGTTCTTGTATTGCTCACAGTAATAATATTCAATTTCAAATGTAATACAGCGTGTTTAAAATAAAATTAATATATTTTTATACATTCTAGATTTTCATAATTTAATATTATTATAGTTAACAATAGTAAGGAAAACTTCTTTAAAAGGTCTGCCAGGAAAAGACGTCAAAAGTCCCTTTTTGCGAGTCATGATTTATCTTAAAAAGTTACCTTTAAAAAGCCCCAAATTATGGTTCTTTTGTCAGCTAGCCTCTTGGGTTTGAAGTAAATGAAGGAACATCTTTCACTGCACCTGTGGACAAAATTAGAAGAATTTTTGGCCAGATATTCGATTTTATACAGCGTTTTTAAATTTTCAACTACTATTTTTTCATATTTCCATTTTGGGAATAAATTTATTTTCTTCATATTTGAACTTATATTAATGCACTGTCATATGATAGGCCTATAAATTACAAAAATTCCGACGAGACAAGGAAACAAAGCAGTGAAAACATTAATTTTGTATTTTTTTCGATTTTTATTTTTGTAAATTGAACGCAATATTTTTATGTATTTTTGTATGTATTTTTATGTATATTAAGATTGCAACATATTAGTGAACAGTATCTTTCTAAAAAATAGTCTTTCTCTAAGTATTCATTTTTGTTCATATAGACGGTTTTTGTAAGAAGGTGATACCACATGTATGTTTTCTATATATAAATATAGAAACATTGTACGTAGATGAAAGTTA
Source organism: Laupala kohalensis (assembly GCA_002313205.1). NCBI lineage: Eukaryota > Metazoa > Arthropoda > Insecta > Orthoptera > Trigonidiidae > Laupala > Laupala kohalensis. Next base: position 225,064 of record NNCF01126498.1, read on the forward strand.
AAAATGCAAAATGGTCTCTGTTAAATTTTTGTCAAACAAGTATTTGTTTTTTCATAGAATTAACATTTCATCTGTGCCCGAGAGAAACTTCAGTATTATCACGGAATAATTGCAAAGATACGGTTGCCGGTCAAACGTAACTTTGCCTACATCCACTTAAAATCATGTTTTTGGCATTGTTTGCCTCGTTGACTTAACATTTTCTGAATGTTCACCGTTAGAAACACAGTTAATTCACTAACAAATCTTTTACAACTGAAACAATTATCTCTAACCAAAGATCTATTCACAATTAGTCACGGCAAAAACTCAACAGGAAGTTTCCATTGCCCTTCAGACTACCGATTTCCTTATTGTGTATTCTCCACTCTGACTCATTATTGGACCACTCAAGGCTCGGTCCCATCTCACTAGATAAAGGAACCTTTTTTCCTGGATTCCAGTTCGAGTTTGCCCAAAATAACTGCCTGCGCAGTTAAGAAAACTTCCTATCATCGAAAATGGTCAGGTCAAGGAGTTCCTCAAATCCTATCCCATTCCAGGGGTAAATTTTACGACGTTTTTCAATTAGTGCCTTTCGACAACCAGAGGCAGTATGTTTCGCATTTCATGCCTTTAGTTTGTTGCCTGGAATAAAGGATATTCTAACTTGGGGGAAGTCTTCTACTGACCATTGCGAGATGTGTCTTGTACAATTATTTCTTTTCTTAGTGAGACATTCTTTCTCACCCTCACTATTCACTATTTCATCATTCGTAGCCCGATATTCCCCAACTGACCTCCAACATTTCCTTGTTGCAATGAACATTTCAAAGGATTCTATTTTTCCCTTATCCACAAAGTTAATTTCCATGTTTGGCAATCATACAATTTCAGGGAAAGTTTTCTTGTGTCTAATATTTTATTTGGTGCTAACTTATTGCTGCTTTTCTCCCTTCAAAGTCTTTCATTTCATATGCTGGCCTACATTTATATTCTATCCTGTTTCTACTAACTTTGTTATTTCACTTTCCAAATAGAATAAAATCATGGTCTTCACATTTCAATTGTGGCCACAGGCATCATTTTCGGTTTAATGAGCTCGATCAAATTAGAGTCCTACACGGGACTGAAGATCAAATTAGTGTCCTATTTGATTTACTTTATATCGTTTTTAATCACTCTTAACTATTACGCGACAATGTGATCGCATATATTTTGGTTTCGACTGAAGTAAAACAATGATCTTTCACGAAAATGAGTATCATATAACTCTGATAAGGTTCTGAGAAAAACTATTGTAGTAAGAAAATGTAGAAGACATCAGATCAATTTTTTAAAAAATATTAAATTTTGCTCAATAGAAACTAGATAAAAATGGTATTATCAGATGTTAAACAGCTTCTCAGTTAACCCAAAAATATTTCTGAAGAACTAGGCAAAAATTAACACAATAAGAACGAGCATTGGAATATTTAAAAATTTCTTTCGATCAGTCTGAGTAAGAATTAAAAAATATACTTTTGTGCCTACATTGGAAGACTTCACCTTCCATTAGAACACTATTGAATGACAGCAGAATGTCATATTTTGAGAAAGGAAAAGTTTTCAATCAATAAATGAGGAGAGTCTGTTCAAATAAAACTATTTCCACCTAATAAAAAAAATTTCCTCTTATCCGATTTTAGTACTTGGATAATAAAAAAACTCACCTTCAATATTGTTTAACAATATTGATTTTCTCGTAAACATACACTCTGCACTTCATGATTCTGATAAAGAAGGGTGATTTGTAAACATAACATTTCCTTAATTTTGTTTTACCTCACTTGTTGTACTTGTGAACAAAAAATAATATTTTCCTTGACTAATGGTTAATAAAAAAAATTCGTTTCTAAAGGGCATATTTCCTAGGAATATATATATATATAT
>NNCF01126498.1:237269-300999 GCA_002313205.1 Laupala kohalensis
GTTTTCTATATTTATTTAATTCCTTTTCACATATATGAAAAACTTAAGAGAATCGCAAATTATGTGAAATTACTTTCGACAATACACATCATTTGTAGGCAATGAGATTTGATTTCTTTTCTTCACTGTGTAAATATAAGAAATTATAGGAATATTTATAAGTAATTTGTGATTCGAATTGTACCAATTTCATACGATATCTTGCAATTATATTCAAATTCTATTAAAAACTATATTTTATCACAGTATTACGCAAACGTTTTTTACATAAACTCTAATATCGTGTACATTGCCTATGAAGACCTTGCGAGACAACAAATCTCGAGATGTCGTTTAAATATAGAGAATGGTAAAGTTTATTGAAGTCAAGAATATACAGAATATTTTTGTTATAGAAGTCCAAAATGTGTATAATAAAAAAATACAAAATATTTCTTTAATAGCGGTGTAATGAAACATTTTATCTCGTTACGATTTACCCGCCGCACGATGTCTTCCAAATATGGGCGCCGTTTCAAATAGACCTACGATTGGTCGAATGAAACTTCCCCTGTCGAAGGGGAAGCAAGAGGAGAGAGCCGTTGCAAACCTAACAGATCCAAAACTGGTCAGAGCGTGGGACTTAGAAAAATAAATGGGCCCTTTTATGTTATCAGTAGTGTACAAGATGTAGAAGCTGCCGGCCGGCTGTGCCTCTGACACATCGGTGTGATTAACAACACCTTTTGTGAGTGGTGAAGTATGGAAGATGCAGATCAAAAAATAACTGCAAAGATACAATTTCATTAATAATATTATCATAAATAACTGTATTAGTAAAATCAGAGACATTAATTCACTGTGAGACATAAATGTCGTCTGTTTCTGTTGCGAATACCAATGGAAGTGCAGCTACGTTTTATCTCTTTAGGTAAGTCAGTTATATCATTACAAGAAAATTATATTGTTGGTTACTAAGAATTTTGAATATTCTAGGTCGGTACATAATCCGTGTGGACCTCCGAACGATATTTTCGAAATAATAATAATTTTTTAAAATTTAAGCTGTTTTTTGGTTTTAGTCGCTGGGCGACGAATTTCGAAATTCGGCACATGCGCTCTTTGACTACGATCAAAGAACACCATCCAGCGATTTTTCGAAATTTGATATTTTCTTAGACGTTTTCTTATGTAGTACATCAGTGTCGATTTAGAAAGAATAACCATACAAAAATCAGTACATTCACGCTAGCAAATCATCGGGTATGCAGCTAGTTTTAAGTATTTTAGAAGTTGGTATTTGCGGTCGCAAATATTCTCCAAGGAATATTGGGATTGACAGGTCTCTACCAGTCTTTGCTGCTGGTGCTTCAAAAGCCTAGGTTCACACACATAGTGATCATTATCGAATACTTTCCAAAGTTGATAATTGACGAGTTGTGCGGCCGCTTCCCCATTGGCAAGGATAGTCAAATATTCGATGCAGGAAGGTAATAGAAGGCTGGTCGATGCGAATGACAAGAACCTTCCAGCCCCGAGTCCAAGACAAAGGAGCTGCTTTCCTTGTCGACTGCTTGTGTATCTGGCCTCACATTCGTCGAACAACGCCAATATTGCGCGTAAGTTATATCGTAATACAATCAAATCTGTATGGAAACAAATATACGGGGATAAAATACAAGCAATAAGTATACAATTATAACGGTTATATGAGCTTCAAAAAATATTTATTGAAATTTGTATTATAATTATAACCTATTATTTCTAACTCAGCATGCCGCGTGCGTTTGAGCTGTTCATGGGGCAATGGGTGGCAAATTGTGTTGTTACATTAGGTGGGATAAAATATATAGGGCATATAGCTATATATTATTAATACCTATTTTAATTGCAATAAAGCTCCGAAAATTTTTCCAGTAATTATAGGTTAAATACGCATTCCACGAATTTTGATTTATTAATAATTGCAACAGATAGGTAACAGTAACGGCTTCTCCTTTTTCTAAACTATATGAATCCCAATAAGAACGAATTTAACGGAGACTTACAGGTTTCGTTTGATATATTTTGAAAGCTCTGTCTTCTTCTCCTTCGCCCTTATTAATCCCGTGCTAAACAGGGTCGGTGTAGATGGTGATGGTAGATGGGGGGGGAGGATATTTAATTTGGCTGGCTGGGGAATTTCAGGGTGCCGGATGCCCTTCCTGTCGCACCACGGGCGTGTGATTAATGAATGATATGGGGGTGAATGATGATGAGTGAATATTGTGGTGGAATGAATGGCAGGGGAAACGGGAGAACCCCGAGAAAACCTGCCGCGAACACCGCTTCGTCCACCACCTCAAATTCTACTTGGATCGGACCGGGTTTGAACCCGCGTTCCCAGAGGTCGCCCTATTTTGAAAGCTCTGTGTTTGCAAATATTTGCCGATGACTCTTTGGCGAGACTTGGCATGTGTGTGGCCAGTCCTTGCCACTGATGCTTCTTTGTGGAAACGGGAGGCAAATCATAGAAGCTAATATTTGCCAATGACTTTTGGCAAGGATTGTCATTGTGTTACCCTAGCTTAAGGGGCAATGGGTGGCAAATAATTGAAGAAAATATTTGTCAATGACAATATGACAAGGTTTGCCATATGCGTAGCCCTAGCTTGACGGTCAGTGAACGGTCAGGATTGTTTCATAAATTTATCACAGACGGAAGTGTCAGTGGACGGGGTCTTTCTCTCTTGGTTAAAGATGATTGTAGACTCGTGAGAATAAACACTTGTCGAATTATCTAGATAAAGCATTGTCTAAATCAGCGCTGTCCAACTAATGACTCGTTGGCCGCATGCCTGTTTTACGGTTTGCAAGTTGTAGTACATTTTACATCAAAATGTTCATCAAAGTTGGGGAGCACAATTTTGTGTTAAAAAATCTATGCTGTCGGGATTAATATTTGATGTCGTATGTTCGTTGAGAGAATATAGAAAATTGTGTTCGGAATCACATTTCACATTACAATATGAAAACATTATATTATAAATATGTAAAAATATTTTTTAAAATAAATAAATAAATATGTAATTTAATTTTTCCAGCTTGAAATAATATAAATTTGTTGATGAGAATCAAAATATCGCATAACAAATAAATAAATATTACTTATTTGTTTTATCCGGGGGGCAAAATTCTGCCAAACCTCATCCGTGTCAGCCCGTTCAATCGAAAGTGTATAGAAAATGGCCCACTGGCTAAAGAAAATTGGACAGCGCTGTTCTAGATGGATCATAGGAAAGCGGTTGCCGTTACTGACACAGCTGTGCTGTGGGAGGCATGTTTATTTATTTTAATATGCAAGGCGTAACCCCACTTCTCTTCCGATGGAGAATACCATGAAACTTCTCTATAACGGACACTCAGGGATCCATAAAATTTGCCTGCTACTGAAGTGACCGCTTTCGGAAAAGTAAAGTACCTAAATGGAATGTAGTTAGTAGCAGTAATGGGAAGATATGTTTTTTTAAACTGATTGACGAAAATATGGCAAACAAATCTTCATGCCCATAATAGAATGAAAAGAGAGGTTTCTCCGACCAAAATCAATGTTTTCGGGGAAAATGACGTAATTTTCTTCTGAAAATTTCTGACTTCAATTTGCTTCTACTCTACTCTGCATGGAACTACACAATATTTGAAACCATCTCAATATTCTGGACAAAAAGTACAACACGTGATCGACGAGTTTCGGTACTTCCTCGAGGATCTTCAAGTTAGACAGCGCTGTTCTAAATTATAAAATATAGCTAATTGTTAAATATTACGCATTTGGATGTACATTCAGTTTACCCCAAACCACACCCTGAGAACTTTTAAAACTCAAAGAAACAGTTTTTGCGCCATTTTTTGATATTGTTTTCACATAATTTCAATGAATAATATTCTTCGCGATGAAACTCTTTAGTATTTGAAGAAATGATGAACATGCCATTTACTGGAGGACGCTCCCTCGAAAATGCCTCCCTCTCTAAAAAATGTGCCCTTTCACAAAATTTTCTCATAGTGGTGTATTGCCTAGGAGGAGGCACATACAAAATTTATTGTGCCTGTCTTTTCTTTCGTCGCGAGGACTATATGCGCGCGTGTTCACACGGTCAGTTGTACCGGACGGAGTTCACGGATGAGACTTTCCTGCGGTGTGCATTTCCGCACTGGTTAATGGTGTTATGAAGTTATACAGTAGATCTCTATAAAAGCACATTCTCTTCTGTATGTCTGTCAGATGGTAGATTAGAGTTCTTTATTATTTCCTTAATATTTGATAATTCTTTGAACAATTTATCAGATTTATCATTTTCTATATTTAAAGTTGTGTGTTTTCGCTTCATACGGATAGAATCCGAAGTTTATAATTCTTTAGTTTTCAAGATCATAGGTATTACACGTAAAAACAATATCTTATTTTCATATATTAGTAAGGTTTGATGAGTATCCGATCTTGTTCACTTATCTGCATCATTTTCCCCTTCTTTTTTTTATCTTTCGGGTATCATCTCTACGACGTCGCAACGGCCCTGTATTTCGGCCATATACCTAAATGTCTATGATTTCGACTCGAAGACGTATTCCCCCACTTCTCCCTACCACCCAATCCCAACTCCTGGGAGTTTCCTATCACTGGTACGTAATTAACCATACGTAGCAATACGTAGTGACCACTCATGACCACGTGTAACCAAAGAGCGCCTGGGAGTATGAAAGTGACGTTTGCTCTTAGTGGTTAGGGGCGTTATACAAATCTCTCAACGTGGCCTGTCAAGGATTGTTATAACACTTATTATTTTCAGTTTCCATACGATTCTGAAATGTACCTCTACTTAGCATTCTATACTGATATTTGCTGTGTGACCCGCTACATTGAATTTTTCAGGTGCACGTAATGACCTAAGCGCGAAGTTATTGTAACTATTTTGTTGATGGCATAGCTGGTAATTTGCCACTGTGTACGTTGGTGGTGATGTGATTTTTCGGGTTTTATGGAACTCGTCACAAATACCTCTAAGAAGATGGATCCTAGTCTCGAAAATGGAGTTGGGTACCATTCTGGTGAGTGAACAGATCGTTCCTCTCATTCATGATCAAATCGGGATATCGAACCATTGTTATTTAATTTTACTGTATTTATATTGTAGATTGTCGGGACTGACAATTGCGTTTGTGTGTTTTTATTCCTGTCAGTTATGAGTGTTAACTTCTTTCTTCAAGTGTGCTAATTTAAGGTTAAGTGTGAAGTCATTTTTCCCCCACAGATTTGTGGCATCCAACTCCTGTTCCAAATGTGTACTCGGACCATTCTTCTGTAAGTATCTTTTCTTTTCCTGGGTTTATTCAGAGGATGATTTTCCCCACTTCGTTAATAATGTATTTTTTCTGTCATTTCAGAGTTCTGTCTCGGCATTTTTCTGGAAAAGTGAAGTTACTGGTATTCTAAAAGAAAAAAGAAGTAGAAAGTTAATATTTTTGCTTATTCTTTCTACAGCGTGCTGTTGTTTACTTTTAGTGTGGAGTTCTAACACTTGTAGTATGGGTAAATAAATTGTTATTCTCTGTGATTATATTTAGGGCATATTCAATTTATTATAGTAAAATTCATTTAGTCTTTCCTTTAATCTATACAATTTTTCAGCCTTACTAGCATATACTTATACAGTTGGGTATAATCTACTTAGGTAAGTCAATGTTTTTTGTAGGACCTTGTGTATGTAGGCGCATTTGTTTGTGTTAGACTTTTATTTCTTATTTTCAGTTTGCTTATCTGTATTTTATCTCTATGGGTTGAACATCAATCTCCTACTCCACTCTTTACGTTTGGATATGACAGATTTGAGGTTTTGGCTGTATTTGGCAGCACGGTTTTGGCCCAGCTGGCTTCCTTGTTTATCATTAAGGAGAGTGTTGAACGACTCATCTTGGAGCAGCCGGAAGTGCACATGTATGTTAGCCATTTGTATTTTTCCTGGATATAATATGTTGTGAGAAATACTGAATGTAGTTAAGAGAAAATGTTGGTTTTAGTCATTGTACATCTTATTTTCAAAACTATTATTTGATATTTTGGCATATTTAATTATTCATATCTGTTATGTTTTTTATGAGAACATAATTTCAGTAAATACATAAAGTGTATCAGTATTTACAAATCATTTCAGGATTAGATGCAATTTTAACTTCACTTCTTTTTTTCAATTAAATTCTGCTATCAATTTTTCTAAAAATATATTTTTAGTGACAAAACTGTTACTATCTTTTATTGTAGGTACTCCATGGTAAGTTGCTGAAGTATTTTTACAATTTTTAAGAAGGCAAATATTAGTTTGATGAATTGCTTAATTTGTAAGCTATAATCGCAAAAATATATTACTTTCTTTGTAAGTTAAAATTATATAATTCTCATTCATGTTCAAAGGTTACAAGCTTTGCATTTTTCCATGCAACTTGTGGAAAACTCATTTGACCGAGCAAGTCAAGAATGCAATTCTAACTGGAACTGAGAACATGTTTAGGACCCTAATTTTTCTTCAGTTATATCATAGCTTTAATATTAATTCTAGATCCTGAACAATTGGAACTGAAATACTTTATTTTCAGTTCTCTTTTTGAGAGCTCAACTTAAAATGAGTCATAGTTTAAACTATTTGATTTACATCAAGTTGTTTCAGTATTTATTACTATGAGAGCATATTAGTGATGAGTGTTTAAAAACCATTTTTATTTTGTAGATTCTTGAAGAAATCTTTCTTCTAACTGTTAAATTCTTTGTTGTGTGAATACCTGACATTCAGGCTAATTCTGTGACCTACTCAGCCTATTAGGAAATGAGGACCAGGTCCTTCCTGAGGGTCAAAGTGTTTGAAATGTTGCTTTGCACACATGCTGAGGCATAGAAGTTGCAGAGCTTTACCCTGCGGAAACCCCATGGTTACACCTAAGGGGCTGTTGTGTGGCAGTTAGATCTATCATATAAAGATAAATATCATGTTAGAATCTTTAATTTAATAATTATTTTAAAACTATAATTTTTTAATTGAATTGTATAATTAATTGAAATTCACTGTGTACTTGGCTGTCTGGGACATCTGCTTTCTATTAATATTTTGAATATTTTGCTGCAGCCATCCTCAGGGCAATATCAGAGTTCACTGACTTATGTCAGTGTTTCACTCCTTGTGACTTACAATCTCTTATCACTCACTGCAACTTAGGTCTGCCTATCAGGCTTCCAAGAGGAGGTCGCGACTTGAGAAATTGACTTCGGGGTGGGACTTCTTAGGATTGTAGTACACCCTAATAGTCATCAATTTTCAGAGGAAGAAAGCACAATAGCCAGCCAATACCAAGAAAAGACTCTCAAAATTTTTCATATCAAATTACATTTTAAATATCAACTGTGCAGTAGCATAATTGGTGGCGTCAAGAGCTGCGGTTCTATCCTCCTGTAGGTTACTTATCTTTGTAAAAAGGTTTCGTATAAAGATGTTAATATAAATATGAATATTACATAATTTTAATAATCCTTTATTTATAATTTTGATGTTTTTTTTAAATTTCAAATTACAACAATAACTTGTAAGAGTAAAACTTACTTTCATTAAAAATCATTTTCTTTAACTTATTGGAGCAAAAATCTTCTAGAAATGACCTTCAAGTTAGCAATATTATAATAATCCCCAAGGGTTGTATGCAAAACCTTCAAACAATGTTTCAGTGTATTCTTCAATTTTGTATCGTTCTCTTCAATTTTCAAGTAATTGTTAAATATTACCGTATCATCAATAGATAAAGAAATTGCAAGTGTGTGATAAGTTGAAAAAGAAATTACTGCAGACTTTATAGTGATTTCTCAAAGTTGAGGTTAAAAGATGTGGTTGCCAATTACCATAGATCGCTAATAGAACATTTGATTGCTTCAGAATCTTCTGCTTCAATTGCAAGAAGCAATGTAGGTGGGAGGAGACATTTACCAAAATGTTGTAGACGTGCTGGCTGAAAAGGAATTCAAGAAATTCGTGTGTGAAGAACTCGTACATGATTAATAATTATGGTAACACTTCTATATGTAATATTCAAGAATAATTAATTTTTATGAAATTATTAATTATTAAAAATACTTTTACAAAAAATTACTCTGTGGGAGTAAAGAACCCCAGTTTTTTGCATGGAGGGCAAGTATGCTACCGATTACACTACTACGACGTTGAAAGAGAACATTAAGTGTTTAATTTATACATTGAGAGCTTTTTTTCTCTGGCTGGCTATTGCACTTTCTTACTTTGACAACTGATGACTCTTCAATCTACAATCCTACAAAGTCCCACCCTGAAGTCAATTTCCCAAGTTGCAACCTGACCTTGTTAATCTTACAAGAGAACCACCAAATATGTGAACCACAGATTTAATTGAGATTAAAACTGTAATGTAGACCCCTTAAGTATTATAGTGACTTGTTGCAAGTTAGTGGTCTTGGTTTATGAGATAAAAATGTTTAAAAAGTAAAATTGACAGTTTTTGTAGTCAAATGTAAAGAAAATGTTCAACTTGCTTCTCCTGATATTTGTCAATATGTGTAAAAATTTGTCCTAAATAAAATTCTGTATATTTTATAAAATCTGTACAATTTGAGAAATTAGTTTTTTTTAGAGTTTTTGAAATGGGGTAAGTTGACTGATGTCTCATTACTAATTGGTTCCTGCAATGATTGGAATGATTTTTCCCACTTAAAAATAGACAAATATTTATTTTCAAATTTTTAAGTGTAGTAAAGTTGGGAACATAGCAAGAATTTTCTGCTTCTATCTTTCATTGGAGATCCAAGTGGGAAGAGGGATGTAACCTACCATCTCCATATGCCAACCTAATCGTAAAGTTGTGGTCCTTGTTAACATTAACAAAGCTCTGCTGATTGTGGAGTAAGAATATTAAAATCAAAATTCTTGATGCCTGCATGAACTCCTATATGGCAGAGAAACATGGTTATGAGTGAAATTAAGAAAAAAACGTGAGACATGTTGAGAGTTCAATATTTTTGTAAAAGTGGCAGGGTAAAGTTATCTTCCTTATTAAATTGTAGGAAGGATCCTAATGTAGGTATTCACAAACACTACTGAACTACCAACATGTTTTTTCTAGATACCAATGGTATTTCGGAAGAGAAAAATACATTGTCCAAAATCTCAAAATTCATGCGAGTTAAGCTGTGGGTGCTTAGCTAGTATTGAATTATTAAAGAATGTTTCCCATTTCTGTCTTCACTCTATTCATATTTAAATTAAAAACAGAATTTTAGTGAAAAAATAATTTGTTTAAATGATAATTTTTTTTGATCATTCCCTTTCATTAAGGTGACCATTGTATTTATTTCATATCCTTTTATTTTACAGTGGAAGACTTCTATTAGGAGCTGGTATTGCATTTACAAATCATCTGATAGTGCTTTATGGTTGCAACCATACAGCTCTTGATCATGTAGCTGCAGCATCATCTTCTAGCTGGCTCCAGGAACACGTATCAGATATAAGTCAGAGGTTTGTTTATTTTTGGCTGAATCTCTTTGTTTCATTTTAGTGGCTTTCCACAACATTGTTTTCTCTCTTGTGTAATTTAACGTGTAAGGGAAAATTGGTGTAATTTGATCTCATTTGATTGTGACATAAATTAAATGTGTTGGTATGCTTATAAGCTTTAATATTTATAAAAATTAGAGCTAATGCAATTTCATGGAAACACTGTAAAATTTCTGTTTTTCCTAATGTGCACATGTATTTTGGTATTCAACAGAACTGCTCAAAACTGATTTTACTAATATATTTTTACAATGATACTGAAACCAACAATTTAGAAAACAATACAATGCCTTGCTAATCATGTAATCCTTCTGAGGGCAATTCAAAATGCAATTTTCACGCATCATCTTTATTTTTACATAAGGAAATTTCAATACATCCCTTTCTAACATGCCTTCAGCAGGGCATTGCTTTTTTGATATTGTGCAATTATCTTCTTAATCATGATTTAGAAGTAAAGTTACAATGTGATGTTTGCAACTTTTGCTAAACCTCTTCATCTGAGTCCCTTGTGTTTTCAACTCTCTCAAACTTTATGGTAACCTAATTCATCATTCACTATTGCATATATTGATGTGAAACTGGTATTAAAGAGATCTGCCACTTGTGTTATTGTGATTCTTCTCTTGTCTGTGATGCTGGTATCCACCCATGGATGGTACACTCTCTCGTGCATCTTTTATTGAGTCCTGGTGGTTGCTCCATTTGACTCTTAACAGCTGACGGTGGTTTTCTACTGGCTCAACTCACTCTAACCATGGATAGTGAATTTCGGCATGCCGTTCCTCGATAATGCTTTTGGAGACAGGTGTGACCTTTTTGCCTTGTGACACTTGACTGGATGGAACAGTGTTGGCAGCTCTACTTCAATGTGTCTCAGAATACTCATTTAGTCATGTCAGACAAACCCCGTCTTCATTTATTCCTGCAGAAAGGCAAAATAACTGCTAGTTTCTTATTTTTCCATTGTATATTTCCATATAATCGTTCTTCGAATTTACCCTTGATTTTACTCTCAGTTCAAAATCAGATGGACAATTATGGTCCTTTCTCACCCAAAGGAGACAGCAATCAGTTTCTACCATTCATGGCATACCAACTAAAGCGCCTTTTCTGAAAATTAGATCTACATATCATTCGTAGTTTAAGCTCTCCATTTAATCCTATACTATTAAGCGAGCAATAATTATATCTATGTACCTATATACCTATGTATTTGTTGAAAATTTTCTTGAGAACGGCTCTAACGATTTTAATGAAATTCACAAATTAGATGTATTTTGGGATGTAAATGTGATATAACATATTTTTTTCCTTTGTAGAACAATTTTAACTTGTAATACTAGCATTTTTTAATTAACCAAATTTTTTCTCTTTTCCACCTGTCTGATGGTCTAGGGGTTAACGTATGAGCTTCATACTGAATAGGCCCGGGGTTCAAATCCCCGGGAGAGCTGTGGCATTTTTAAATTAATTTTTGTTGCTCATATGATAACTCTATTATCCCCTTTTTAACATTTTTACTATTAATAAATAGCTGCTGAAAAACACGAATGAAACTGCTTAAGTTTGCTGCTTAACTGCAAGAATTTTTCTTTCAGTTCATACGAGTTGCCATATTAAATGTTCTTTCCATCTCAAATTAAGAATGATTGAAACATTACATTCAATACAAACAATACATTACATTACAACAATACATTTGAAACAACAATAAATTAGGAACTTTTTTTATTTGTAACAATCAAGCAAATAAATAAGATTTAAGAATCTGAAAACTCAGATTCACTACCAACAGCACACCAAGCTGATTGAACTGGTGTTTTGTCGATACAGCTGACTTAAAATTTGTTTTTTAATTTAAAAAACTGTTCTGTAATAGTAACAATAAGAATGGTAAACACGCGAGGAAAGTATAATGAGGCAGATCTTGTTAATGAAAATATAATTTTTGGTGGAGAATCGAACTTGGACCTCGCACGTACATATATAAGACTTTGATCCCTATACTACGAATAAATTTTGACAAACTTTTATCTTATTATTAAAAAGATAATTAAATTACCGCACTTAATATTTTCAAGGCTGAAACATTATGAAATAAACACAATTTATTTGAATTTGACACTACTACTTTTGATGTAATGTAGTAACAACACATCACATTGAATGAAAATTAGGTCTATCAAAATACGAACCAGTGAATTCATGTAAAATAATAATTGGCAAAGAAATAAGAGGATTGTAAGTTTCTTCAATGTTAAAATGTGTTCTAAGATCTGTTCAATTCAAAAAGAAATTCAGTAAAGAATTTAAAAACCAAATTCTACTATTACCTTTTTGAAAACAGAAAAATAAACATCTGAAGAATACGGCTGTAGTCCAACCTTTCCTTTCAACCCTCGATGGAAAATGAACACACGGGTAGAGTATTTTATTTCTATGTTGATCCCAGTTCACCTTCTTTTCCCGGTTGTGTGTGACAGCGTGCAAAAGTATCATTCTGCTGACACGAGTAAACACCCACATGTCTACAGCGACAGAAAGAGTGTGCAAAGAGTCTGCAGAAATGGGTCCCTATTCCAAATGTACTCAAACCAAATTCAAGTTTGGTTAGGATACGTTGATTATTTTGTGTTTTGGATGTTCATTATACTTTTCTTATACCTATGAATAATTGGAAAGTAAAGACCTGAAGAATAAGTGATTACCAATCAGAGGCAAAATACCTTTTAGCTGAAGACTGTTCGCCACTGATCAGTGTCGTAGGGTCGGTGAATACTTTCTCTCGGTTGTCACCATGTCAACAATTATATCATAAATAAATATGTATAATTAGGGTATATTGTGGGTTACATTGAATAGATAATTTTCATTTGTTAACGATTAAAAGAGAATAAAATAAAAGAGAGAAGCACAATTTAATACAAATGGTTATTATTTTCTATTTACCCTTGGTATGTGTTCTACCACATAAATACGGACTGTCAATTCCATAAAATTTCATGATTACTCCTTAAACCCGGACACACACAAAAAACATCTTATATGGGCAACGTAAACTGCGCAGTAACCAAATTAGCAAAATAGTTACGTATGGAATTATCATTCGTTATTCATGGTTACCTAGCAGTTTAACTGAGTAAGTAAACCATGGCTTGAAAAATATTTTGTCATATGACCATTTTGTGAGCTATTTCTAGCCAAGCTCGGTCACCCAGATATTATTTATGAGCTGTATGAAACACAACAGATGGCTTCATCATTGAATAAGAAATTTAAAGTAAACTTTTTCTAGGAGATCTTCTATTAATTTGTATTCAAGAATGAAGGATATTCCATATATCACCCTAGACTGGTGGATGGAGAAAATTTAAATCGCATGAAATGAGAAATAAAAAGTTAACCTAGCATTAACACTTAACTGTAGTCTTGCATTTCCGTGACAAGCAATTTTATTGAAAGGACCGGATGAACGTCAAACGGTAATAATCTAGAACAATTTTCTTCTAGCTCTTGCTACTAATATTTTATATCATGTTTTACTACATGAACAAAGTGAGTCAAGCAGTGGTGATTAAAGGTCCAAGACTGATCAAATATTGAATCAATAAAAGCTAATAGTTGCCAGCAGGAAGGTGGCTAGAAGCAATAAAATAGTTGTGAAGCTTAAAGATAAAAGGTATATTTTTTAACTTAAAATAATTTCTTTTGTAAGTTACAAAAATTGAAAAAAGACAAAAGTTCTTTAAAATTTTAACTCTGTATTCCTTTTGTGGGGCTTAAGGGCTTGTCAACATCAAAGTCATTAGAGCCCTTTTTAACTCTGTAATTATATATTATTTTACTGTAGTGATATGGAGAATTATTAATATTTACATTTTGTTTTGCCTTTCTTTTATTTTAATAACGTACCATTTAGTCACACGTGGATACATTAAGCAAGGTATACACTAAACTTGATTAAAAATGATATTTAATTCGGCAAATAAATTTTATACAAGTAGTGATGTAGACTTCCTGGGAAGATAAACCTCTGGAAATGGTCCCAAAATTCGAAAATTCCTGGGAAGTTGTCAATTTTTATTGCACTTGTTGAAATTCACTAAGTAAGTTAAATAATTATGTTGCTTTGCTTTACAAATTCATCCCTTTATTTGCCAAATTATCTATAATATGTTCTTTAAACACCTATTTTGTTTCCAAAAAAGTGCATTTCTTTAATTGGATTTTCATTGTATTTTACATTGCCTTTTTGTCATGCCACAGTGAGTTATTGTTTAAAAAGTGATAGAAATCTGTAAAATGCAAAAAAGAAAATCATAAATTCCCACTTTTTGGGAACACAATTTTTTGGGGAATAGGCTCAGGGTAAAAACCCAGGGATATTCCAATTTTTTTATTTTCCTTCCTTTTGGCAATATTTCCATCCCACATTACTCTAGACGAATGTGAAAAGGGAGAAGGACTTTTTAATAAATAGAATAAAAGTGGGAAAAGGAAAGTTTTCTTTTGTACAAGATAGTTCTGTAAATTGGATTGTGACTATATGACAATCAGAATTTTTGCAAACTAATTTAAAAGATATTGATTTTAGTTTATCAGAGCCTTATTTTCAAATTTTATAAATTATTTGTTGAATTTGAATTTTATGATTATTTAGAATTGGGATTCGTTCAGTTGTGGTGCCAGAGGTCTCATTAGTTTTTGTGCTGGTAGTTGATAAGTGTTAGTAGTTTATGATCTTTGGTGGTGATAAGATGGTGTATAGAAATTGGTTGCATTGTAGAAATTGTGGGGAATGAATGTGCGTAGTGTAAGATATTGGAAAATATATAAATACGTAATTACATGTTCAAGAAATGTATTATGTAATACTGTTAATTCTACTAAAACATCATTTATAATTTTGTTTTATCAAAATCAAGGCAAATTATAGGCTTAAATATAAATGTTTTGTATCAAAATCCTTAGTGTTAAATATAGCTCTGAGGAAGTAGTGAAATGAATCAAAAGTATAAGAGTAGTTTCATTTAGACTTCAATGAAAAATTCTTTATCCTAATAGAAATATGGTGGTCAAAACGAGATGAAGGATATCAAAACTACTTGATCATATTGGAGAAAGGTTCTTTAGGGAAACAAATGTAAGTAATAGTATGTGTTTGAAGTCATAAACAAATACAGAATATAATTAGTGGTATTGTATGTACCATCAGGCAACTAAGGGTTACAAACATGTATGTAAAGAACATGAATGAAGTTCTGCTTTACAAGTAGCTGTTGTTTCAATCCATTTTAACTTCTACTAATTTTCTTAAACCATTATTTAGAGTTTACATCATACAGTTATTGAAATACATTTGTTTTAGTATTTTAAACAATTGTCATTTTGTGTAAATCTATTGTGAAATTACCTAATTATTTATTTAATTATTTCAGCTTATGTTCAGTTCTTCCTGCTCTCGGAAGCCTACTTCTTCCTCGTGTGAACCCAATGCTGTTAGTTGCATGCTCAGGAGGTTTTTCTTTAGTGCTGGTGGACATTTTGATTGAATTCAAGTGAGTCATATAATTTTAATTGTGTGTGTGTGTGTATGTGTGTTTGTTTGTGCATGTGTGTGCACAGAACAAATGTTGCCTATATTTGTATGTATTCCAATATTTTGGTCATATCTTTTGTTTTATGATCCCATTGACTCAATTACTTTGAATGTTTAATTTGATTTGTTGATAATGTTATTATGTATTAACTAGCTAAATACCCACGGAATTGCTCACATGAATTTTGTGGTTTTTAGTTTAAGAATTAGTTTAAGTTACCTTTTGTTATCTGTATACATCCTATATTATGTTCACTACTCTGCCACACCAAGATACATCATAATTGTAACATACAATACAGTTTCATCAAATTGCAGATTTTTACAGATTACTGCATGAAAACATTTATCATTTATTTTACTTCTGGAGGTTTTGACTTGTGATGCAAGCATTGTAACTCTGGAATTTGTAAAATGTGTTTTTATTTCTATTTAAAAAAGTAAAAATATTATCGCTGATGGAAATGAGATCCCTTGCATAATTCTAGGAGTGGCCAGAGGCTCATTAGAGTGCAATGGTATTAGTGGAGATGTTTGCGTAGATAACAAAAACAAAGTTTTTTATTTCTTTCCTCACATTTAAAAGTGGAATAATGAAAAACCTAAATAATTGTGTTTAGTTACTTTTTTTTGTGGGGCTTTAGGGCTTGTCAACATCGAGGTCATTAGAGCCCATTGTTTAGTTACTTGAATTAACAATTAATAATGTATACTGACAAAAAGAGATAATATCTCAATTAGTTAGTGAGGTATAGTGAATTTTGAAATATCACTTCTCTCCTCTATTCATCCCTTGCAAATCAGTGTCCAAAAAAATCATTTCTTAGTGAACCTCTCAAATATGAAAACAACAACATCTAAAAATTTTAAGTTGCCATTTTAATTAGTTTTCTTAATACATTTCTTATCAGAACCGTGGTGGAAGGAGGAGGAGTTGGGCCAATCACTTCTGTGCTCATTTTGGCATGTACCTCTGGCAATGATTATGTCACATGAGTAGGAGAGAGGTTGCACTATTGGTCACTTGAATCCAGAGGTGGTCATACACCATTAATGTATTGCTTTCATTAGTATTGTTCCAATGTTTTATGTATAACTAATATCCCACATGTTTTTTATATTGTTTCTAATTTTCTGTAATACCAGTTACATGTACTCAACATTGGTATGATTTTTGAAAGCTATATCTAAAGGTTCTCGGTTCTGCTACTCATACGACATGTGTAAAATCTCGCACAGCAGTTTGTGGTACAATGTCAATATAATCGCCCAGCAAAGCTGAGGATCAAGTGGTCTTCGGCTCTCCTCTCCCCCGTACACGATGGTCAGGACAAAACTGCCTAAAAGTATAGATTAACTTAGAGCTCATGAATTATTAAACTTAAATTCAGTAACTGACATATTTATGTAGGATTATTAGTTACATTCTTATTGAGCTTCAAACTTTGGTGCATGTAGTTTTGTGGCTGAGAATAGAGAAGGATTGTGCAAGAATAATATGTTTGTTTTCTCAGTTGCAAGTGCTCAATTTGTACCTGAATTTCTCTTTCACGTAAAAGGTTCTTTCTTTATGGTACATTAATGGCAGAATTTTATTATTGTTATTTGTCTTGTCTGCTTAAGGTTTGAATTATGTCTCGAATGGATGAATTAAAATCTCTAATATCGCAAACAAAATATTTTATTCTTATCCAAAGTTTTTTTTTTTTTTTGCAAGTATGGAAGTATATTTTGGTTCGTATAAAATAGGGTATGAAGTTTGTATTTTTTTAAATTTGTTGTTTAATAATAATGTTTGCAAAAATTTTAGAATTAAAAGTTGCACTTTGAGTTATTGTGGTATAAAATCTTGCATTGTTGTTATTTTTTTCTTTACTCAGTTTCTTATGTATAAAAATGTAGGTAGTGTTACAGATGAGAATTCTGGAAGGAACTGATCAGTAAACTTGCATCATAAAAGAGAGGTGAATGTTCTACTATGCAGATTTTGACTTCATCTTTTTAGTATGTCTGTTCTTCAGGCTTAAACAGTTTGATAAGTCATCACATAATGGTCATAATAAAATAAAATAATACTGTTGCTGTTTTTAAATTAGTGTATTTATGAGAAAATTAGTAAATGTATGTGGGATGACAGTTTAGTTGTAAAGTGTGTAATTGTAAAATTATGTTGTTTGTTTCGGAAAATGTTGAAAATTTACACCATTGTGATTTCATGACAGATGGATTCATATTTTTCAAGTTGGATTAACGATTAAACACTGTACCTTATTAGTTTGAGTTTTTGAAACTGATATGAGATATATATTAATAAATAAATAATTTATAATCAATAAAAGCATGTGCAAACTGCACATGACCATGTGGAGGACAATAAACTAATTTACCAATAAAACCAAAAGCGGGGTTCTGGAAACGGTTATAGTTAAAACCAGTGACCGAACTGGTACAGAACTGGGGGTCTGGTTCCAGTATCTGTTCTACTACATTTATACAAATATCTGATCAGGTTCAAAAAGTGGTCTGAGGATTCTTGAAAACTTAACTTTTATTTTTATTTTTCACATAAACTGTGACAACACTGCAAATTTTTTGATTCTTTGAATTTTCTTTCATCCAGAGAGGAGTGTCATTATCATTAAGAATTTATGGCTATCGATAAAAAAAGACTCGAAGGAGTGAATGTCTTATGAGAGTATTTTATTGATATGCTCATATTTGCCGATAAAAAATTTACCAGTAAGAATTACTATTGGTCTTAAAGTAATTTTTTGAAATGTAAATTATTTGCAGAATCAAATAAAACAAAAATTAGTTCTGTGAAGAAAAGTAAACTTATCTAGTGTAAGCCAAATATAAATGCATTCACATTAAAAGGAATTGTAAAATTATATTATGATGTGGCTGTTGCTGCTATCTGTATTTTAATGAAAAGTGGAGTTAATGTTGTTGTAATGAACATTGAGAAATAAACAAAGCATTAAGAATAATCTTCGCAAATAAGCAAAAAATTGTATCATTCTTTTGATAACAAAAATATGGGATGTGTACAAATTATTACTTTGGTATAGAAATTGCACATTATACTTGGACATTGATAAACCTTTTGAAAACCATGAAAATTAAAATGAAAAGAGAATGTCAAAAATTATGGCAACCAATATACAACTTGATAACTGGGAAAAATGGATAATGCAAGTATTGCAAAGTTTGTACTCATTTCTTTTAGTCCAAAATTCTGATAAATGTTTCTATTCAGCAGTGTTCTGCCATTTTCATGTCTGTGCATCTTGGTTTATTTCTGATGAGCAATTGTGTTGTCGGTCATACTTCAAGAAAGGTATACTTCATTCTGTCAAAATCCATTTGGGACAACAGACTACTTACTCCCAAGAGTTTTTCAAATGAGACTAGAATAAGTTTTACATCCGCAAAATTGATGTGCCTTGATGCACATTATTTATATTATTTCATGGGAAAATTGGTTAATTCTTATTACCTGTCTTAACTTTGTTGTTTTCTTGCAGGGAAAATTCTCTTCAATTGGGCTGTTGTTATAATTTTTCTTGTTTTATAAAATAAAAGTTACCTTACCTAGTTAATCAGAACAGGTTTTGAGGAAATTATCCGCTATTTTTTGAGGGATTGGCGTTGAGTCTCTGTAACAGTTAAGTAATAGATAAATAAATGAATATTGTACATTTTTAAAAATTGAAATTTGAAGAGAAAAGTGAGTTATAAATCTCCAAGGTGTGCAAGGGATGAATTAATTGAGAATTGTTTTATAGCACTCTATATGTCCATAATTAATTGTATTGAAATTATAACTGCCAACCATTTACAGTTAATATTTTGAGTGAAATATGAACTTTAGTACTTGAAATATTAAAAATGTAGTTAAGTTATTTTGAAATTCATATAATAAAATAAATAAAGTTGTTCATCCACCTTTCGTGAAGTTGTTTGTTCTATCCCAATCAGCTGATAATATTCCTTGAAACTTGTTTTATCCATTTGAGCAAACATTTTATGAAATCTGCATATGAGAAAGATTATTACGATATTCAAGGCTTCACTGTTCAGTACTTCTGTTACAAAAGAAGTAAATATTAGGTGAAATTGTTCTTATGATAAGTCATGTATTATAAATTTAAATTTGATCAGTACGATACTCAATGACAAGAACTTCATGAAGCAACAGTATTTGACTGAATTTCTGTTAATCAGTAGTTCACTTTTGATTCTTGTGAAGTTATCAAATCATCCCTGTGTATAACTATTATGATTTGGTATGGGAGATTGATGGGTTAAAGTGGAAATCCAAAGGTAATATCACTTTTTGTTCCAATCTTTTTGTTATTTTTTTTAGAAAGTTATAACCTTACTAACCTATTTTCTACCAAATTATTAAATAAATGATAAATTTTATTTCCTTTGGTGTTCATCTCTTTAGGGATCAACAGTCAAGAATTAAAATATGTTTATATTTATTGAAAATAACTTCTGTCCTGTAAGTGGGACTGTGGGAAATAGTTGTGTAGAATGAGGAATACGCTGACCTTTAATTTTGAAATTGTATGCAGACTGAAGTTTTGCTAATGACACATATTTTACACAAAAAGCTTAAGATAATGAAACAAGTTGTACATAAAAAGTTAAAAAAGTGTGTATTTGATTTCAGTAATGTAAAGTGATTTCTTGACATGGCATTTCCGATAAGAGGGATACCAAATTTTTCCATTAAACTTCAATAATGAGACTTATCGTAAGGAGGATTCCAACGGACACTTACAGTTCATCTTCAGAAAAAATATAGATAGCATCATTTTTGGAAGTTGGAGTGTTAAGTAATGTTAGTAATCCAATATCGTGCATTACACTGAGCAAAAAAAACATCCTTCAAATATTTTGACGTGTCTTCAAATTTTATATTCATTTCTGTTGTGTATATCTTAACAGTATTACCCCTATTGGGTATATCATAATTAGGTTTGCATTTTCTCCAATTTTGAATTTTAGATTTTTCTTCCGCGAGTAATTTTTAGGTTTCGTTTTAATTTTTACTTGGATTTGGCCTGCAAAATTGTTCATCATTTGGATCGTAGTGATGTTTTATTGAATATATTTGCATATTTCTTGTACAGTCAAATATGATGTGATAGCTGTAATGAAGAATAAACACTGTGCACAATAATAACTAAATACTGTCAAAATAAGTTCACGTTAGAAAGATTACTGAAGAGAGTCAGCACTGCTTGGTACAATCAACATACACTGAGTTTTACAGACATTAGATTGCACATCTGTACTTTTAGCAATCTATAGCTGCTTAACAAAGTTTACCACTGTCATATTTATAAGACTCGCATATATAAACTACTGTTTCATGAATGTAAACAAATATGATGCTGTTGTACTATAAAATCTATTCATACTACCAAATAGTACTGTATTAATTAGTTTTTACTACAAATTTTTTTTTTCTGTATAAGTTTGATAATACTACGAAGTTTTTTCTCCCCAATGTCCTTTAGTTAACATATTTTCAAAAAATTAAAAACTAAATTTAAAAGGTTGTGATTCAATATTTCCAGGTAAAATATTTTTGTTGTACTTTATAATAATTCAAATATATTTAGTATTCATATTTTTTTTTTATGTTTTAAAAGTGATGTTCTAAAAATGACAATGGTAGAAAATGGATTAATTCTTAATTAATTTGTGAATCCAAAGGTACAAATGAATTACAATTCATCAAAATCCTAAAACCTGGTCCAACAATACTTTTGATACCAAGTATATTACAGATGTGATAGAAATGTTTTCAAGCTAATTTGAATGATTGTAACAGGGAAACTAGAAATAAGGATTTTGTTATTTTCCAATATTAGCTATGCTTTCTTTTTCTGTGATACTGTGAAATCTGAAAGAAAGAAAAATCAGATGCTGATCTTCTACAAATATTATGTGACCATTTTCTTAAACTATTACGAGGTAATAGAACATATGCATGTATATTTCTGAATATTATCTGCAGAATGGCTCCAATGATTTTGATAAAATTCAGAGAATTTTGACATGAAAACCGATCGAACATGCTTTCTTTCCTGTGTAGGATTGTTGGGTACTTTTTTACTATTCCAAACTTCATATGATATAGATTCCAAACTTTCAGTTGTTTGTTGTAATCTATTCTAGAATTCCAGTTGAGTTTTTATGTTAGTACTTATGAGTTTCTAACTTAAGTTTATTGCAATCATTATGAAATTTGTGGCAAAATTTGATCCTACTCAGTGAGTTTCAGTGTTAAGCTAATGATAAACTACATACATTGTGTAGATATATTGGCAATATATTACTCTCCCTACAAGATGGATCCATGGTGTAGGGGAAGGGTGCTTTCCTTGCGATCGCTAGGTCTGTGAATTGAATGCCACAATGTGAAATTATTGTACTGATGACTATCAACATGATGTGCCCTTATATTGATACTGTTTTTAACCTATTTTGGGGATTAATTAAAAGCCATGTGTCCGTTTTGTTTTGAATATATATCATTGCCATCTGAGTTATTAGCTTTGTCATCCAGGTGTTTTATTTTAAATGAGAAGCAAAGACGATTGAGTGGTGTTGCATTATCAGATAGTGTATTGCCTTAATTAATTATTTATTTTATTTAATGACCTGCTTAGTAAACTTCAAAATTTCTGGAATGGTATTCTTCTGTAGGCTATAAAAGTTACAGGCTCTTCTCTGTCTCTTTTCTCATGAGTTTCTATTGCTTACAATGATGAAATAATGAGCTGAAAAAGTAATGATCTTTTTCTAAAAGTCTTTAAAATGACTCACCAAACCAATTCTTGATGCTTAACTTGAGTCGTCTTATGGTTATGTCCTGAATGCTAGTTACAGGGATAGGACCTGTCCCTAAGTGTCAATTGTAATTCAGTAACCTGAGTGAGAATCAAACTTGCACCCCAAGACTTGAGTCCCCAGTGCTTTGACCGTCTAATCTATCAGATATGTGAAGATTTTCTAAAATGTTATCAGTTTTACTCAATTCATATGTACAATTTTCACTCTGTCACTCACTCAAACAATGTGCTCTGCGGCATTGATGTGTACCTTGAAGTTACAATTTTACTTGTGATTGGTAGGAAATAAAACACCTCATTCTTTGAAAATTTTAAATATGAGAGTTATCTTTTATTGAATCCAAATTTTAACATAATGTGGGAAAATGTCTTGTATATATATATTTTTTTAATTTAATATTTTTTAATTATTCTAAGAAACAAGTTATGAACTGGTTTTCTCAATGATAGATGATTATAAAACATCAAAAGTAGTCTCCTTTGATAGGGCTCGTACCAAATAGTCAAGATTGTTCATTTGTATTTGTTGTGAGCGGAAAATGTTTTTTATGGATTTTTATTTAAGGCCATATTTAGAAGTGTTGGATACTTTTTTTTCTTGCTGTTTTATTCCTGCTGTGGACATTGAAATTTTATTGTTAAAAACTTGATGTAATAAATACTTCAATTATTTCTGAAATTGCAGTATGTTTTGAAACATGATGAATTAATTTTTAAGAAGATTGTTCTTATTGCTTTAAATGTTTACAGTTTAAGATACATTCACTAACTTATATTGACAACATCTGTTATTTTTTTTGCTCTATAGAGGCTGTTATGTGGTTGACACGCTAGCGGGGATGTGGGTTGCTCTTACTATGTGGGCAACCATGCTTCCAATGAGTATGTACAGTGGCAAAGTTCTTATGCAGGTAAGGAAATTCGTGGTAATTTTGGAGTGTATAACTAGAAATTGAAGTGCTTCAATGAAATTCAGTTTCAAGAGCATGGTTCTTCAAATGAAATACTATGTATATGACATTTTTGGAAGTTACAACTAGTAGAATTTTGCATCCTGCTGGATCTATAAAAATGAAACGGTCACATAAGGTTTTCTCACAAGTGTTATCTCTTATTTTGGAATAGTTGCTAAATAAACAAAATATGTTATAAGGTTTAGTATTTACATTTAAAATGAAAAATATTCAAAATTTTCTTTGTATTTGCAAGAGTAGGATAGTAATTTGAAACATCTTAAGTGGTTTGATGTAGTCAATATATCACATGATAGTAAAATACTGGTACGATTTGAACTAGATCACTTTCATGCAGCATAATCCAGTTCAAAATTGTGTGTGTGTGTCTGTGTCTGTGTCTGTCTCTGTCTGTGCGCGCGTGTGCGTGTGTGTGTGTGTGGGCACGTGTGTGTGTGTGGGCACGCGTGTGTGTGTGTGTGTGTATGTGCACGCGCGTGTGTGTGTATGTATGTGCGCGTGCGTGTGTGTGTGTGTATGTATGTATGTATGTATGTATGTGTGCTAATTAAGTGACCTCCCAAAGTTTGTTCAGTTCTGTAGAAGAATATAGGCAGTGGTTTCATGGAAAGGAGCATTCTTTCCATTTTGCTATACCACTGGTTTTGAGAAAACCTAAGAATTATAGTGATGACTGTTATATTTGTTTGTGTAATATGCAATGATTTCATTTAAAAAATACTTGCCAGAATTCTCATCCAAGCATTCGTTCAGCAATATGCCTTGTACCCCCTGGCCAGATGTACCTGTTCCTCTCTCTCCACCTACACTTGACTGAACTTATCTGAAGCAAAGTTGGAAGATGGTTTTGGTTTGGTGTGTTACAAGTTGGAGTCAGCAATAAAAGAAACAAAAATCTGTTGTCAAAACTGAAACAATTTTCAATGTTTCTTTGAAGTCCTGGGTAATCTATAAGTGACTAAGTTGAACAAGTGTAATGAAATAAGATCTATTGTTTTGTGCTAAAAGTGAAGTACATATTTTTGATTTCAGACTACTCCTTCTCATTTAGTTGGTCAACTTGATAAATGCTTACGAGAAACGCTTACTATTGATGGTGTTCTTGAATTCCGCAATGAACACTTTTGGACATTGTCATTTGGCAAAATGGTAATTTCATACTTGCAATGATATTTTTAATTAAT
This sequence comes from Laupala kohalensis, assembly GCA_002313205.1. Lineage (NCBI taxonomy): Eukaryota > Metazoa > Arthropoda > Insecta > Orthoptera > Trigonidiidae > Laupala > Laupala kohalensis. Next base: position 261,486 of record NNCF01126498.1, read on the forward strand.
AGTTGAATAACATAGTGATAAGGCATAAGTATATTATTATCATCATCATATTAAGTTTTCTGTGTTTTCCTTTTTCAGGCTGGATCTTTGCAAGTGCGTGTGAGACGTGATGCTAATGAACAAATGGTGCTTGCCCATGTGGTAGACCGCCTTTCAAGTGTGGTATCTGAATTGACAGTACAAGTTTTTAAAGACGACTGGGCTCTTCGACGAGGTGTTGGAAGTTTGGGAAGTGGTGTTGGCATTCCAAATTCTTCTTTCACACCAATACCCGGTGACATTGCATTTGGAAACAATCAAACTACCAACAAAATTGGTTTTAGATTGTTTTCGCCATCTGTGACCCCTTCTAATAGCATAAGTGATGTGCATCCTAGTCTGTTGTCTTACAGTGGTCAATCAAATCATGATCATCCAGTTTCCAGTTCAAACTTTAGTTTTCTTTTCAAGAAGTCTCCTACGACTGGTAATCAGAGTAATTTTCCTACGACAGGAGTATCTCACAAATTGAATGGTGAACCATCTTCCAGTAATTTACATCCTTCGAAAATAGCATCTAAGTATGATGATTTGTACAATCCTCTTCAGTCTTCTAATCCTTCTGGAGGATGGAGGATAAAGGAACATTCNTCTAATCCTTCTGGAGGATGGAGGATAAAGGAACATTCTTCTAATGAACTTTCAAATACACAAACTAACCCATTTGTTGGGAATGTTAATGTTTCTACAAAATCTTCTTTGCATCAATTGCAGGACAATAATTTACTCATGTCAGGAGTGTCTACGTTTGATGCCGAGAGCCTTACTTACCGACCACGATGACAATTGTTCTTTGACAGAGGAATAATTTTTGAAGCGTTTGTGTGATTTTATGTTTGTTGCCAAAATTAGCTCAATTTTTGTTTTAAATCAGCATCTGAAAATTTCCAACTTTTTATTTATTATTATGACCCATTTCATGGGTTTTCATCTTTTCAATAAGTTATTGAAATTTTCTATATTATTGAATTACATTCTCTGTAGCAAATGGAAAAAGTAATGAAAATATTTTGTTTACAGAGATCATATTCTATGTACTCTCAGTGAGCTAAACATGTTTTATTCTTTAATTCAGCTGCTTATTTTATGCGAGTTACAAATTTTGCAATGTGATTTACAAATTTTCTAATCAAAGATTAATTTAAAATGTTAATGTTACTAAATGATTGTCTTATATGAATGTGTATTATCTTGATTATAATAAATGTATTGTTTGTCTTATATGGTTACAATTTGATATTTTTGTAATTACTTGACTCAAATGAATTCATTGAAAATTAAATATTACTATTTTTGAGAACTGTGTTACTACTTGTTAAACTTTTCTTTTAACTCTTTAGATCTACCCTCCGCAAAAATATTGTCCAATTTAGGTAGTGGGATTGCCATTTGGCGACTTGGCAACCTATCCCCTTGGAAAGTGTTGTGAGATCATTGGATTTAGAAACCTACTATTTATGTGCCTTTTTGTTAGAGATCATTGTAAAACTCATTTGTATTTTCTTGTAGTTTTTGTACTATAGTACTTTTTACCATTGTTAAAATTGTTTCACCCCCCCCCCAAGTTACTGTAATAAAGGACTTGGAAGATATGGATTATTTTTATTTTGAAATATGTGAGAAAATAAATCGTGAATTCTTCAGGGACGTTTTAGTGCATGATGAAAAATACTTGATAGAAGTCCTCTAAAAATAGATATAACAAGGCTACAAGGGGTATAACTGAAAGAGGTTCAAGTTTTTTTTGTCCTTTTGGATATTATATTCTAGAACTTGGAAATGTATTTAATTATTTTCAGCTATCATGGATGAGTTTAAGAAGGTAAGGTGACATATACATTCCATGAAAATAGAAACAATTTTTAATTTTGATGATTTTTAACCCTGACCTTTTTGTTTTAAGGCATTATATTTGAACTATTTTAATGATTGTAAAGCAAGTGATTCAACCCAAATATGATCTGTTGCAAATTGATAAATTGGAGCCTTCCCCTTATGTTACTAAATTAATTTAATTGTTGAAAAAAATATTGCAAGCTTTCAGATGTAACTTGTGGATTGTTACCAATAAGCACCTGTGAGTACAGGTTGAACATTATTTTGTAAGTAGGGAATGAAGTTATTTGGAATGTGGTTATGTTAGTTTTAGGTAAAATTCATGGATAGAAAAGTGCTGTGTATGGGACCAGAGTCGTAAATAAATCAATTCGAATTAAAGTACATTGTTCGTGAGGAGGAGGATTCCTTCGTTTTGATCTTTCCCGGCAATGATGAATGTAAGCTCTTTGCTTCATAAGTATGGTTAAGAGGGAGGAATGGATTCTCTTTGGTAACGCAGTTAACACTGGTGGGAGGAGATAGAATCCTTGCTCCGGCCTTCAGTTGGGTTGTGTCTGTTGTTGGGGCTGGTAGTACGGTGGAAGTAGTGTGCTCGTGAGGTTCGGTGGAAAGTGTTAGTCGTTATCATCGATGAGACGTAACGTGAAGATCCTGATTTTCTTCTCTATGGCGTGGATGTTCGTCATATTCTATTATCTCCAGATTTCCAGAGAGGATAAGGTTAGTTTCAAGACATGTCATTCATGACATTGATTTGTAAATAGAAGATCACAAAAAATGAATGAAAAAAAATTGTATTCACCAAATTGCTCTAAGACTGTCAATAATGATAAAAATTCCCTTGTTTGAATTAAATTTTACGCAGTCATACGCCTTGCTCATATGTGATGTGACAGTATTATTTAATTTGTCTTATTGTTATGTTGCACTTGACTTCGGATTGGCGTTTGTGCATGTACATAGAAACTTCTTGATTTATTTTACACTTTTGAAGTAATCATGTTATGTCAGAATAGTTCAGAAAATGTCTTTGTTTTGTTCGCAATACCACTGCGACATGTTCATTGATGGTTATGTTTACCTGTCATCTCTCCTGCAGAAGACCTGTAATGTGTGTTTAACAAAATCATTTGTTGCTAGATCTTAAGAAATGATTGTTGGAGAGAAATATTTTGTTTTGCGCTATTTCAAAAATTGTGTGTGTGTCGATTCACGTGACAGCATATGTATCTTCAGATACAGCCGTATAAATAATTGGTTTCAGTTATAAACACTCGTTTATATTCAGTCCCTTTGACATCTCGTTCGTACCATGTGCTAGCTTTGTGTTCCGTAGTTTGAGAGTTGAACATTGTGATACGAGAGGAAACGCATGGGATGGAGCGAAAGAGGCGCGGGAAATGAAAAACCCGTAAACTGACATTATTATTTTTGCATTTACTGCCTTGTATGTTTATTCCACACTTAGTACATCTTTTATAGTGGGCATGTTCGTTTTATATATTCTTTATATCGCGTACACTCGCCAAACCTCCTTTCGATGTTCTATTTATTTCTGAATAGGTACTCGAAATGGCGAAATCATATTTTCACCTTTCATGACATAAGAAAATCAGTAACCCTTAAAATACGATTAGAAATCCGTCTTACTGCAAAAATTCCTATTAATTGAATTCAACTGAAAAATGTCTTTTAATAGCAAAGTGCCTTTTCAACACTTCTAAAATTACTTTTGAATGGAAAGAAAATAACCTCGTATACGTAGTTCTACTTCTAGATAACTATATAAAATGTTATTCCGCATATCCTTATGAGCGTTCATGTTGTCCGGTGATGCACCACCACCTTCGTAATAAAATATTTTGATCTTTCATTTTTATCAACATTTTATGCACAAACTCTCATATATTATAATAAATCCTCAGAGAACCGTATTTTCAATTCAAAGCAAAACTTGTATTTCTCTTATCAGTTCTGTTGTACATTTTCCTGTCGGTCCGTTTCTGGTTTCTACCTCGACTAGATTTTAAATTTTCAAAAATAAATACAGTATTTCTTAAGATTCTCTCTACCTCTTAAAAGAAGTATGCACACCTAAAATATCGAAACTTAAATATGAAAACAGGTTACAAGAAAGCGAGGGAAAACGGCGGAATTTGATACAGAAAAGTCATTTTGATACTTCATTGACTGGCTGACTCCTTTTATTTAGTAAAGTTTAAGATGTTTACATTTTATATTACATTGCTTAAAAAATTACATTGTCTGATGAATTTTTTCTACTTTCATACTCTTTGAGAGTCTTGCACACTGAATTCCATTCCGGGTTCTACAATACTTGATTTACAACAAAAAATTAGTCTCTTTTTGAAAAAATATATTAGTATGAAGGACCCTAGGAGAGGAACGTTTTTGTGGGAGTTCTGTGGTCGTAAGATTTTGAATCACCGATCTTGAGGTACCCAGAGGGATAAATGTCAATCTTAGGTTGTGTAAGTATGTTTTTATCCGCTGTTTCCCTAGAACTAACGAAACTCATAACATCCTTGTGAAGTTCCACATCCCCTCATATGGATTGGTATAAAAAATCTGAGTTATCTCCCCGAAACTGGCTTTTTCCTCTTGTTAGTCTTGTTTTAAAAAGAAAACTAGAACTCATTAAGGGGATTAAATTAAACCCTATAAAATTTGAGTGTTCTGATAATTTACTGTGTTTTACTCATGTGCGAAACAAATATTTTTTGAACAATCATTTATATATTTGCATCGAATGCTTTGGGAATCCTGTCCTTTGATATCTAAGATTTCTTTTACATTTCATAGAATGAAAAGTAGACTTTTTACAGTGAAAGTGGAGGAAGGTTTCCAGAGCCGCTATGTGGAACTGTGATCTCCTTGGGCTCTTCTCAATTGCGAAGGCCAGTCAAACAACACTGTTAGATTCATTCATTTGTACGGCAGCGTAGCGGGGACCGTTAAGTACGTGCTCGGTAAGTTGTGTGTTGTCAGTTCAAATATCTTTTTCGGTCTTCTTTCTTATGACTTCGAACACCAATTTATTAGATTAGGTCAGAAAGTTCTTTGATGTTTTGAACACATTTTAAAAGTTTTCTGTATTTCTTCCTGTGAAGTTTTTATTTTCTCGTCCAGTTGAGCACATTTCAGTGTTTTCCTTTTCAAGGAGATGTATTTTATTTCTCCGAAAAGTAAATTTTGGTAGGTAACGTAACATATATTCGAACTTACCTTTTTATGGAAATATGTTTGTGTTGGGATCGGCTCTGAAGCCTGACCCACTCCCAAGGAGAGACAACGATCTGGTATGGGATTTATTTTAGAATACACCAATTTCCGAAACTTGCTGGTCCCACTGATCCCATTTCCAGAGATTGACATTTACGCGGACCTCTTCAAGACGCCAATAGAATTCTTGGTACTTTGTTTTGAGTCTTTTCAAACTAATAAGTGTTGTTTTGTTCCTCCATATACGTGTTTTCAGATTTTCCATTGGAGGAATTTATTAGTGACAGCAACACTTCCACTAGTACAACGGCGTAAAATACTTGGGAGTTTTGGTGGATACATTTTCATTCGCACTTTTAAGATATTTCGGCTACCGATTTTATTGCAGATATAACACTTTTACTACTATCAGTGCCGGGTTAAGGTCAGTGCAAGACTATGCAGACTGCGCTTTTAGTGAACGATTGAAGCGAACTCACAATTTTTTAGTTCCAAAATGTTTTTATATATTTAATATAGAAGTTTTATTTCTACACTAATGTGCAAGTATTTACTTTGAAATGCAAACAATAAGTGAACAAAGTTGATAATAGTGAGGGAGGTGGACCAGGACACCGAAAATTGCCACATAGGGCGTCGGGACGGCGAAGACCGGCACTGAATACAATACAATCCTGAAGACAGTGGCGGCATGCATGACCTGCACTGCAGAAGTTTTTAAATATCCCCATTTTCCTCGTGAGCCATCAGAAAACTAAACGAAATTTTATCTTTCCAACGCCAAGATTTCTACTATCTCAAATTCGCTTTTATCGACCACGAAAAGTAGAGAAATACTTATAGCAAGTTTTTTTTATTAGCAACGTTTGAATGAATAAAATAACACCTGAAATTTGTCATAATTCGACAAACTGTATCTTGCAAATGCTTCGAAAAATGCCTGTTAACTTTCAGAGGCGAGTTGAACAGAGAAACCTGGAATTATTATAGTACAACCGTTGGTTGATTACACTTTAAAAATCATCTGGAATTGACAGGTTATTCCTCTTCGCTCAAAAGAATCATAAACATTATGTGCCCTGTGTCTATTATATTTGCCTGTCTGTCAGCGTCTCCATTTCAAGTGAATGATTATTGGTAAATGTTTTCACACGTTAATCATTGTGTATCAGACCATAAGAATGCGACCAAAGCGCATATTAATACAACCTAAAATCTTTCTATGTTCTTACTTCCCCAGATAGTTCTAAAAATGAGTTTTACATTTACTATTATTTTCGGTTTAAAACATTTTGAGGTCTCTCTGAGAAAACTTTTCGTACCCGTTGCTAACCCACCGAGTTCTTTCTTTATAATTCATAAACTCCTAGTTATATGGCTCCATAGAAAGAAAATTTCATGTTTTCAAATTAAGTGTATTTGAAAAAATTGAAAATTGAGCAAATTGTGTGTGACGTTTTTAAGAATGTTTGTAATTTTTGGAATTTTGTTGTAATTTTTTTATTTATGATTTATATTCGTTAAGGATGGTATGATTTTGAAAAATGTTAAAGTTACGTATAATTTTTCTCGAACATTTTGGATGATCCGATTCATCTGTTAGCTGTAGTCTATATTGGTACTATTGTAAGAGTAACCAATCTTTAACTTTTGAAAGGAAAGAAAAGGTTTAGGTTGCCAAAATTGCATCTTACCAGAACAGAGAATATCCATCTTCTTTAATTTGTTTATTTGGAATGAATTGGGCATCATCCTTTACTAATAATAATAGTAATCGTTCGCCTGGAAAATTTTGATATTAAATGTTCTTATGTATTTTACTACCTAGTATTTCTCTTGAATGCGTAGAAGCAGATTGCAAAGATGATTTTTCTATTACTATAATGTTTCAATTGGGCGAGACTGCTCAGGGTATTGCTATTTATTACTAAAGAACGTGATTTGAAGAACCAACGTAGATGAAATGCTAATTCTTAACACACAGTTGGGTTTTGCTTCTGTTAGCGAATTCTATGGTTGACTTTCGACCTACATATCTTGGTTCGTAGCTGTTATGTGACATTTTATGGGACATCGTATGACTATAGAGTCTGTTTGATCAGTTTTCATGTCTTTGAAATGAGACATCCAAGTCAATGAAAGCTATACTTTTGTCCCCCATATTTCTCCATTAAGATCTTGACGATTGTTGCGTACCACGTACTGTCAGTCTGTAGGTTAAGAATTTTGTTTGCGACCTAATGGACTTTAAAATGGTACTCCTCTGTTGTATTCATCTCTTAAAACTGTAATCTGTGAACTCATACTTCAGTGATCAACTCTATCATTTGTATATGTTTTTATTTTTCGTACATTTATTTCAAATGATAACTTTGATTGTATGGTTGATCGTATATTATGATGCGCGAGATACCATCCATTCATGAGTTTACTGATACCGTCACCTTCTATGATACGGTCTCGAGGCTTCTTTTATGCCAATTTGTGTTTTTGGCACATTTTTATTAATGGTGGGTATGACGATAAACTGCTGACTGAAAAATTTCTGGGGAGTCGAATTGGAAATGTTAGTATTTTTACAAATAACCTCAAATTTATATACCTGGACCTTACTATAAAGTGTGTGGTGATGTTTTTAACTAGTCGGTGAAATAAAGACAAGTATTGAAATTGTTGGCCAAACCATTAAATAAGAATTAGCGTTATCTTGATCAGTTTTTCTCTGCATAGTGAAATAGTGTATAAAAAGAGTAGCCTAGAGTAGAGTATCAAAGAATAAGCGAAAAATACGCTGTTTTCTGTGTTCTTTGTAACGTGTTGTCTTCACTTTAAAAAATTTTTATGTTATTTATTGATATTCAATGGTCGACGAGAATGCTGCGACGCTTTAATGTGTTGTTTATTATTTTTTTATGGTATTCAATACAAATTAATATTTATTTGCTCCGAGAAAAATATTTTTTTAATAGTTATAAGTGTTAACGTGCTCTGTCTTTTTGTAGATGCGTTTTGCAAGTGAAAGAGTATATAAAAAAGGATTTAACAATACGTAGATTTAAGAGGGTATCCTCTGTCTTTATCCCTACGAAAATGAAACAGAAAATACGCAAAGACCGTATTCAAATGAAATTGAATTATCTCGAATAAACATTGTTTTAACTAGTATGTTTTTCCATTCGCTCCATTTCCATGGCGTCGTCACCCGGGAGGTAGAGTTGGTTTCTTCTTGTCCGTTTCTCACAATATTATGAAGTTTGATAAATAGTTTATCAGTATACAAATAAAAATTACGGTAATCGTACAAAATAAACAATAAACATGTACGTATTTGAAAGGTGATAATTTATAAATATGCTTACCACAAACCGAATTAAATTAATTGTTGATATCTCCACAGTAGTTGCCCCCTTCCTCTACTAACCTCTGGGTGACGCACATGCTCATTGATGTGCTAGTACCCACCCACATGACTTTCACGAAAAACGCGCTAATTTCCTTTCGTGAGTGGCTGGTAAAAATTCAGAATATTGTACAGTCTCTTCTAGGTCGTTTAACCACTCAATTCTACAAATTTGTCGATAGCCATCTATTGGTATAGATTAACAAATGTGTATTATCACTTTCTTATTGAGTTTGTTTGGTAAGAGGTTGTACATGATGCAAATATTCAAAAATAAATATGGTACAGATTTGCCTAGGGGTCAAACATTCATCTTTATGTATTGGATAAGTATGTAAAATTCTGAATCGACGAAGATTTATATGTGTAATTTCGAGTTGCTTTTTTTTTAAGAAATTGTGTAGCCTTTTTCGGCCGTTTCGTCAATCCTGGACCTATATTTCTGTGTAAAAAACAGGATCATGAAAATTGTTGTCTTTATCAGTACAGACAATGATTACATTTTTATTGTGAATGTATATAATTTCTTTGCTGTAGTCCAGGTATCGGGGCTGAAGAAAGAGGTCTAGGCTAGAATAAGAAACACAAATTCGTATTTTTGTGGCTGAACGCTTCTGGGAATCACAGAAACCTTTTTTTTAGCAAGGAATAAATGGAAGCATAACACAATGGATTCGAGCAATTTCTTTACGTAATTGGTCTTTTCGAAATTTTTAGAGTATAAACCGAAATCCGACCTCTAGAACTAAAAAAATTAACTCGATTTATTTTCCAGAAAATGGACAGTAGTCCAGTAACCTGGGATTTTTAGACGGAAAGTTTTGCAGGAGAGATGATTTTTCGTACCCAAATATCTTTGGGGGCGTTAAACACGAATCTGAGGTTTGTCTACAAAACATTTCACTGAAAAATCCCTTGCAAAAAAAATGCAAAAACGAAACACACAAGAAACTTGTAGCAGTAACTTACAAGCTCGGGAGGATCACGTATCAGGGAAGGAACTCGGGGTGCGACGGCAATGGTATGCCGCGACCGAGCGTCTAAATGTGATGATTTCCTCGCTTAATTTTTAAATCATCCGTTCCTTTTACAAAAAAAATTCAATAGAAGCACAACTTTAGGAAATTTGTTCTAGTTTTCAAATATTCCATCAAGTTTTCGTTGACATAAACAATTGTGCTGTTTATTCAAAAAAAAAATTTTCGGCAGAAGTTACGCATAAAAGTCGAAAATTTTCCCTTTTTTGTGTCTTTTTTCCCAGTCAAAATTTTTTTTGGCAATCCTAGATTCGTGCTCAACTCTTCAAAATGCATTTGTGGACGAAAAATCATCTCTCCTGCAAAACTTTCCATCCATAAGTCCCAGATTACTGGACCACTGTCCATTTTCTGGAAAATAAATCGAGTAAAAATGAAGTGAAGCTTTGTCAAAATATTTAATTTTAGTTGTAGACGTCGGAATACGTTTTATGATCTAAAAATTTATGATCGAAAATACCAATTACGTAAAGCAATTGCTTGAATCCATTGTGTTGTGCTTCTATCTATTACTTGCTATAAGTTTTCTGTGCTTCCCAGAGGCGTTCAGCCGCAAAAAGACAAATGAAATCTAAATCCTTGTGTTTCTTATTCCAGCAACTACTGCTCGAATAGCATTGGCTACTGCAGAATTTACTTCGTAGCAGATTTAGTTTCGGGACTTGCACAGTGTTAGCCTGCGTAAAGACACCCAGTAATGCAGTCATTATTGTCATTCACTTGGTGTCAAATTTCTAGTTCTTATGTATAATGGTTTGAAGGAAACTTCATCTCACTTCATCTTCTGTAAAATTGATGCAAAGTTCTTTGAGCTTTAATATTTACCTTACTTTACTTACTAGTTTTATTTCTTTGGTTTGTCTAATTTTTTATGAGATGCCCATTACTTTTGCTCGAATTATCAAATTTTTCGTGGGTACTTACTCTTCGTGGGTGTTGCTAAAATTTCCCATTTCTCCTTTTGTTTTTGAAAATGTTATTTTCTTTGTGTACACAGAGAAATTTGCATCATTATTCCAGAAGTCAGTCGCACATTGAGTTTAGTCTTCGAGATTTCTCTTTTAAGCGAAACCCGGCCAAAATGTATGGTTAAATGCCTTTTATCGCGGCTATGAGGGATGCAAAATACCTACATGAAGCAATATAGATAGTAGAGATTTCTCGAGGATACTACAATTTTAAGGTCTATTAAATACTTTACCTGGTGTGAAAGTTAACTTACGTGCGCAAAACTTCTTTCTTTGTGATGAACTATTGTCTCTTTTTTGTTAAATAATATATTTCCTCTATTGTACGTCGAGGTTCGATGTTGGTAGTATACACGTTATTGTATAACGAATATATAGTCATACTATCCAGTTTTTTATTTATGAGAAGGGTGGCGAGTTCTCATCAATGGAGCCGGCACTGATGATGGCCGCCACGCGGTCGGAAAGGCCTTACGATTTAATAAATGAAAAACTGGATAGTTGGCAACAGTTTGTGGAGAAATCCTTCAGTAAATCGACATGGGGTTTACCTTATTTAATGAGTGTGAACAAGACAAGACGGAAAGAGATTTGGATAACTTTATTGCAGAATGGAAAACAACAAGAAGTTGGCGAGAAATAGATGAATGTCTTGTAGATGCGCTTTGCGGACGTGCAGGGGGAATGGGATTACGAAAATATAACAATAGCGGAAGAAGAAAGAATAACGGAAAGAGATCTTGAACGTCGCGCAAAGGATGAGACGAAAGAAGTCACCCAGCTACGATGCTGTAACGCATGAGATGATGCAGCACACACTTGATGTACTTATACAGCCACTATGTATGATTTATAATGAATGACTGCGGCAGATGTATTACCCGGTGTGTTGGAAGATCAGTTTGGCAAAAATGTTTTTGAAAGGCAAGGATAGACCATCCAAGAAACCGACGTCATATCGTCCAATCTCACTCCTCCCGTCTTACGGGAAGATTCTGGATAGGATTTTGACGCGACGAATAATGCAACATCTCATGACAAAAGGTAAAATGAATCCGAATCAGTATAGTTTCGTGCCGGGGAGTAGCACAAGTCACGCATTACGACATCTCTTGTACTATGTGACACAAAGGGTAGATTAATATTGCGCGTGTATTTTCCTCGATAAAGAAGGCGCATTCGACCATGCTTGTTGGCGAATAATTGTTGATACTTTAACATCCAAGCAACTGCAGTATTTACTAAATATGGTCGAAGCTCATTTTAGTAATCGCACCATAATATTCACCATCGGGGAAGAAACGATATTGCAAACAACATCAATCGGATGCCCACAAGGTTCATCCAGTGGACCCTTGTTTTGAAATGTGGTGATGGATGGAATATTATGGGACCTAGATGAGAAGGGGATAAAAACAGTGGCTTACGCTGATTTAGTTCGGACAGTAACAGGGACATCACGTCGTTTGTGGGAAGCCAAAGCACAAGAAGCACTGGACATCTGTGCAGAAGCGTGTCGGAGAAGATCGTTAACCTTGTCAGACAGTAAAACAGAATCATTTGGTTCGGACATCCCAAACAATTTCGTCGAAATTTTGCGGTAAAACTTAATGAAAGGAAAGTCCATATTGTGACAAAGCATCGATACCTGGGAGTGATGATAGATCAGAAATTAACATATTTGGAACATCTGGCGTACATATGCAAGCGTGTGCAGATTGCTTTGTATAGAATGATGAGAATAGGGATCATGACTTACGATATATCTCGACACGACCTCAAACTGTTATGTGGGAACACTAAGGCAATTGATAGCATATGGCAGTATAGTATGAGCAGGAAAAGTAATAAATATACATTAAAGCAATTTGAACGGAAACTACGATCTATTGAACGACAATGTTTGATATCAATTTCTGGGTGCATTTCAGTTTCGACTGAGGCATGGAACGTACTACTAGGCTTACTCCCAATAGATCTCTTCGTCCAGAAGACAAAGTATTGATGCATCATGAAAAAAGAAGATAAGATAATGGTAAATAGTATTGAATTACAACAGAACAAGAAAACCTCCTGAAGAAAATTATCACAGAGCTTAATGAAAGCATGGCAGAAACGGTGGGAAATGACACAAGAGGGACGGCGCACGTATAGGTATATATCTGATGTCCGATTTACGGAGAAGCATAAGAAATGGATTTTGCTGACAAAGGGTGTTGCACAATTTCTAACTCTCCACGGAAATTTTAAGGAATATTTAAAGCGTTTTGGGAAGACTAACGATGACATGCGTGACTGTGAATTAGAGCGAGAAACCCCTGAGCATATGTTGTGGGATTGCCCACTTTATGCGCCTGATCAGGCATACTACATTAGAGAATTTGGAAAGGAAGATATTTTAAACCTGACTGCAGAAAACACGTTAATTGACACGAAGACGAAGTATGAACTTTATATGGAATTTGTTGACAACATAGATGGGATTAGGACGGCGTATAGAGGGAGGATCAAGAATAGATAAAAAATAATTATTCGGTTTGTCAAATAGCAGAGATCCGTGTATTGCTTTATGCGACAGAGACAAGGAGACTGGCAACAGTCAAGACAAATGAATAAATGAATAAATATTTAAAAACTTAGTATTACTACATATTCTTTATTCAATATTTCCTCTAGTCTGCTCGTAACCATTGGGCCCTTGCTGTTTGTGTTGTAGCAATCTCAAATGTCTGTTTTGATTATTTTTAATCTGCCCTTAAAACGTTTGAAAAATGGAAAATTGCTCACAAATTTTGATTGTACTTCTACATTGAGAGAAAGTGTGATTTTCACTCAGAAATCTAGGACAAAATTAGAACGAAATGAAATCTGAGTTACTAATACAAGTAACTACCTGTGTGAAAAATAAAATTAATGTTAAATGTTCAGGAAAGTATTAAATTAGTTTACCTACATATTTTCATCAGTTTTGTTTGTACGTTTACACGAGCGGTAAATTCTCATCAATATTTTAAATCTTGGCCAAAAAATATGCATACGCCGCGTCGAGGAGTGCATTTCTAATTAGACTCTGTGCTCAATCCCTGCACCGTTGTTCCCATACTGTTCTTGAGCAGCGCTGTCCCAATTTATCTTCGCCCGCGGGGCATTTTCTATATACTTTCGATCGACTGGGCAGGCACGGAGTGTTGCCCGACGAATAAAACTAATGGGCCGTATTTATTTATTTATAACGCGATATTTTAATTTTCAAACAAATTTACATTATTTCAGACTGGAAAAATTAAAAAGTACATTTCGTTAGTTTAGAAATGGGTTTTAATATTTGGTATTATAATAAAATGTTTTCATATCCAAATGTGTGGCGGGATAATTCCGAACACAATTTTCTACTTTTTTTCTCGTCAGATATATCACGTCAAGTATTAATTCTGCCAACTTAGATTTATAGCTGAAAGTTGTGCTCCCCCCTCTAACTTTTGATGTAAAATATACTATTACTCGTGGGCCGTAAAATTATTGCGGCCTATGCCAGTTCGACAGCGCTGTTCTTGAGGATGAAATGTGTGTGTATGTACGTAAAATGTAACTGGGGATTTTCTCCCATCTTGTTATTTTGGTTTGATTTCTAAAGGGGAATCAAACTTTTGGTTTCTTGACATAAAACTGTAACAAATATAATATAGACTGCTTCCAACTGAAATTAAAAATAGAAACTTGTGTGGACTGAGATGGAAAGCTCTGAAATTTTAGTTTCGCAGCAGTTCCTGTGCACTAATCTGTATATATAAAAGCGACATACCACTAACTGACTAAGTGACTAAACACGAAATCTCGGAAACTACAAAGTCTACATACTTGAAATTTGGCAGATAGTTTTTTAGGGAGTAGATATCCACTGAGAAATGATTTTACGAAAATCTATCCCTAAGGGGGTGAAATGGGGGTTGGAATATTTTATGCATGCATCACACCATAACTAGAGTGCCTGGAGCAATTTCAACCTAACGATGCACAGATGACTGACTATATGACACGTCTTACGGGGGAAAGATAACCCTTGTACCCCTAGAGGGGGTGAGAAGGGGATGACAAGTAAAAATAATGGAAAAATGTGATATTAGATTTGAAACTCTATTATTAGTTTTCGGTGGCGTCGGGGCGCCCCAGATGCTTTCTAAGTTAACAATTAGTCCACATTGCAGATAATATACCCCTAGCATCCATAGAGGAGGAGTGGGAAAGAAGAACAGGTAAACATAATAAAAACGACCGATATTGTGTTGAACAAATCATTTTTGGGACCGCTGAAGTGCAGTGACACCCTCATAACCAGATAAGTACACGATCACCCCCTATAAGGAATAAACGCGCTTTGTGTTGGGGGTGAGGAGTGAAAATAATCGTAAATGACCGATATTAGTGTTGAGATCGTAGTTTACGGAGACGCGGAAATTAGTAGTGACATTCTCGAAGACGTCAAAGTCCACAGTCAGCCGGTATAAACTCCAGCAGCCCTAGGGAAGGGGTTGCTATGAAAAAATATCGAACATGACATCCAGTGACGAGTCCATAATTATCGACGTCGCTGATTTTATTGTGAAATCCCGATATCCTGTAAGTCTGAACTCAAAACTCGTGAAATGAACACACCAACACCCCTTAGGTGGGGGTGGAAATGGGTTCGTGGATAAAAAATAATAAAAATGCATCGGATACATAGTTTTAGGGTTGAGGAGGTGTTTCAAAAACGAATGCCGTAATGTTCGTGACGATATCACATAGGAGCACTGAATTCTTAGAACGGGTGGAAAGAGTGAAACGTAAAAATCACGTAAAAGACCGATATTTGGGTTGAGTCCGTGATTATTGTGTATTTTAAGACCATTAATCGTATTTCCAATGGCATTATGAACCCTTCAGGCCAAATGCGGTGCACTGTGTTCCTAGAGGTGGGGATTGCGAAGAACTTGACACAAAAAATTATCAAAAATGTTCGCTAAGAAAGGATTTTACAAAACTTCACCCCTGTGGGACACGGTATATTATCGCAGCTGTTTCCGACACGGCCAGAAATACGTACTCCTAAGTTGGGGATTGACATGAAGGTGATAGAATCTATGACATGGTTGGAATTGGAGGAAATTATAAAGCTGCTGCATCCACGGAAAAGCCAGGGCTACGATAACTGTTGCATGGCAAAGAGATCAGTAAGGGACTTAAAGATTGGGAAAGAAGCATAACGGAGGCTGTGATGGAGGCATGGCAGATCAGACGGAGGCGGACAATTAAAAGACGGGTGACATATAAGTATTTACCAGACGCGTCATTTGCATACAAGAACAGACGGTGGTTTAAACTCAATCCTTATGCAATAGAGTATTTGACTGGCCACGGAAATTTCAATACATATCTTGGGGAGCGCCGGCTCAAAGAGACGAGAGACTGCATTTGTGGACATGATGACGAAACACGAGAGCACCAGCTGTAGGACTGCCCTATGTACGCACACGAAAGAAGAGAGTACGTAAAACAACTAAAGTTAGGGCTGTTTCCAACAAGAGATTCACCTGAGCACATTGCAACGAAAGAGAAGTTTCAAGCGTTCTGGGAATATGTGACCAGATTGGGACAAGTACGTGATATTGAAGAAACGTCAAGATGAGAGTTAGTGAATGAGTGTCTTGTAGTGGCAAGGACGAAAACTGTGAACTTTGCTGGTGGTTCAATGATACGTGGTTCGTAGATAACATGAATACCGACGTCCTTAACAAAAAATATTTTATACAAAAATGAGCCTTGTAATGAGTAAGTTGAAGAACAAGGCGTTCTGATTTGCCGAGACTAAATAAAATGAAGAAAAAAACTTCACCCCTGAGGGTGTGAATTAGGAAATTGGTTTTTTCTAAAAACGGGTTTTGAATTATATCAGTGAAAATAAGGGATTGAAGCTACACTAATACTAATATAACCTCAATGGATAACATTCTCAGTGAATACCAATGAGTATATGAGAAAAAACTAAAATTGGAGACATATTACAGAATTTACGCGTGCAAAGCTGCGGGTACTCAGCAGGTATCCTCTTTGTGTGTTTCTACTTGCGTGTTTTATCATCACTTTTTGGAGATATTTTCACCCAAATATATTATTAAGATTAATTTAGTTTTTCCCCATAATGTTTTGATAAATCTGCATCACATGTGAATCTTTATCACACCAGTTAAATTGAAACGTCGTCCTCTCTTTTCGCGTAGTTCCGTGTTCCTTTTTTGGTTGATTGTTAGTTCGAAGACATGAGTACACCTGTCATTGCGTGATATTATATTTCTCGCTCTTCTCTCAAACATTTTCAGAAAACATTGACTCTAGTAACGGATGTTTCAAAATTTGCAGTGAAAATAAAATCAGCGTTAGCGTGACAATATCTTGACAATGCCGCCGATGGGCGCGTGAAGAAGCATTAAATTTTTAACGAAACAAGGGTATGTACCAAAAATAATGGCGGACGACAACAATAGCATAATTGATACGGCATGATGTAGGACGAGAGTGACTAATTATTTTAAGTGTATGGTTTGCTGTTATTAATAAACTTTAAAAAAAATGTTATCGATAAATTGTACAGAGCTGAAAATATGCCCATCGATAGGAAATTAAGGTGAACGCAGAGGCTTCGCATAAAAAGGTTTCGTGGGTGTTTCGCGACAGTTTCTGTAGAAGTATAAGACGTTGTATTTGGGAATTTATCAATAGATATATTTATAATGCTCTGTAAATGTAGAAGAATATTACAAAAAAGGACAAATAAATAATATTTAACCAAAAGAGACGAAAAGAACAGAATAACCATGTTAGAACAAAACTGACTATGAACTTCATATAAGGTTGGCAAATCCGTTGGTATTAGAGGTAAAGGGCAGATATCGTATCATTATATATTAGATGTTAAATTTAAAGAAGAAAAAAGAATTTGTTTAAACCTGACTCAAATTATTACAATTTATATTAACTTGTCTTCTTGTGGCATTGGTGCACCTTCGAGACCATGAAATGGAATAAAGAAATTTTATATATCGCTATTTTTATGACGTGAAGCTTACGTAGAAATTTATAGTCGTAGCGACATCGTTGCATCGTCGTCAAAGTCATGCTGTCGCGACGTCGAAAAACGAAGTGTACGCATGTAACGTCGATCCGACTAAAGATAGCGACATTTTACGTCGTCAGACGACTATTCTCATCGTCGGAAAAACGCTTATTCGACGTCGGGTAACAATGCCAACTCGCAAAAAAAAAAGTTTTTTCGGCGCCGTCAACTCGTCTACATGCATTCTTCTCTGTACGACTTTCTTGACGACTTTGAACTATCATTTTCTATACAACTTTTTCGAATTTTATGTATCGTCTTACTTTGTTTAATCATATTCCGTAGGCGTATAGCACACGCTACGTTTCGGACGTTCTTCTTCGTCCGTCTTCAGGCATCCGACAGCGGCGGTATTTAAACCGGGGTTCTTTGCTTCTGGGGGCGAGGACGCTACCCCTGGGCTTCTGCAGCACGGCGATACAAACAAAATTTTTATCCTCTTGTGTTGTGTCTTCGTATTGGTACCATGAATACGAAACATGTAAAATAGTAATCCTCTCTAAAATCTCGAAAAAGAGTTCTTACAGTACCAAGAAAATATTGTTTTAATGAACCCAAACGTTTCTTTATTTTGAATATATTTGAAATTTTTTCTTATATTTAGTGAAAATAAAATTATTAAAAATAATAATTAGTCGTTGGGCAACATTAATCTACAAAATTTGGAAATATGGTCAGAGTAGAGCTGCTGGACATCGAGCCAATGTGGAAAATTTTCTTCGTTTCGACCTCTCGATTACTACATCGTCTCGACTTCAGGTTTCGGGCGATACGACTTCGGGACTGATCCTCGACGTCTTAACTAAGTCGCGACGATCGTATAGTTGGCTCAACGTCGGCGTTTTGTGCATGGGAGTGTATAATGAACTTGACTCACGTATACTATACATGTGGTGAGTAATTACAATGCGTGTAATGGGTTGCATACTCATTTATGGTTTGAATATGTGCCACCAAATAAATCGTGATGAAATTGTTTGAGCCTTTGTTCTAAATTAATAGGTATCCACTCAAAAAATTCTGTACAAGTACGAACAATATTGCTTTAGATTTCAAAATATTAACTTTTAAATGTCGTCGGAATGTTTTCGGAGAAATCCTTTGTGACTACGTGTTTGAAAAAAATTATTTTCAAAAGTAACATTAAGGAATTGTTTTCTGTAGTTTTTAAACAATGTACCAGTATTAGGAGAAGGAGAATTTTTTTTCAAAATACGTTATGTAGCCTCATTTCAAACCCGCGACCGTCTAAGAAGTTAAGATTTTACCGAAAGTCATATGTAGGTAGTAGTTTTACGTTGTCGTATGAAAAATAAAATTTGAGGAAGGACCGATTCCTTGTATAAATCCGGAATAAGCCAGTGTTTTACATTTTGATCTAATCATGTTGTGAAGTCATGATGCCATTACTTCTACGACACTCCTTCTACTTTATCTTTTTGAATCAGATATACACTGTGCTCCAAGTGTGCTTCGATGATTATCATGATACGTGTCCACTCAGGCAAAATATTTTTTGAGAGAGATAGCTCCTTGTTGGAGGGTGAATTTAAAGTGACGCACACAAGTCTCTTCCGAGTTGTGAAGAGTCCTACTCGTTCCTTCGCTGACTCGGAAGTTTTCATTTTCACAAAACAGTTGCTTCGTTCCCTGTTGTGAGAAGCTCGATGCCCGGACTCCTGGCTTAGATAACATTGTTACTCCAGCGGCACGGATCCTCGTTCCCGCAGCGGATTTATACGTGTTTTGCGCTCATGTTCACGAGCGAGAACGGGGCGCTAACGTGAAAACCCTGCCTCTCGCGCCTCCGTGCGCCTGTGGAAATACCGTTCCGAGATAAAGCGCGTATACGAATGAGCACGTTCCGCGTCACGGACGGATAGCCATACCTGCTCTTCTTCCCTCCCCTTGACGCAGTCACTCTTCTTTTTCTGCTTTCTTTATCTTTCCATACGCCGCCGCGACTATTTGTCTCTTCTCGCTTCCGTCCACTCTGCGTAAGTCTGCGAGACTTTTTTCTACTCTCCCCATCCCACTCTCACGTATTGTTTCTGTGTGGAGGAGGTGTAGCCAACGCTTGTGAAGGCGGCCGCACGTTGTTTATGCGGTGTCCATCATTCTTTCCGGTGTAAATCTCCACTCTTGTTTTCGGAGGTGTGTTTTTGCAGACGGGGAAGGAACAGCGTGGACTTGTCGCGGTGGTGACGTCGCCACTCCCGAACCTTGTCGCGTGCCGGCCAAGATGACGACGATGCTGCTGTTGCTGCTACCGCCCGCGCCGCGATCGAACCCTCATTAGCAAGTGATGTATTGCCGAATTGGGATGCGGACACCATACACTGGGGACAACGCCACTATTTGCGTTAGTCCGTCAAGGATCGAAGACCGTCTATTCAAAGTCATTGAAAATAATGCAAGGATATATTTGTAAATGAACAATTTTTCGTTATTATTATCAAACCTATGTAAGAATTATGTTTCGAGAATAACTACCTTATTGCTGTTATCTATCTTATGTGTCAGTAAGAAACATTTGGGTCCTAAGGTAAAGGTATAGAAGTGCTAAACCAATGGTGGTCTCCGCTGCCGTTGCGGGTATTTTACTGGCTCTGGCATTACGAGGGCATGCGAAGGGCAATTTCTATTAGCCACCTTGCTGAGGAAGAGATGATCGGAAGCGCAGTGGTTGGAACATACATTTCTGCTGCATTCTTAAAGCCATAACAGCAGTGCAGATTTTCGTGATAACGTCAGAGAAACGGAAAAGTATTTGGGTCATACCGCACGAAACGATCCAAAAACATAAATTGATTATGAATAGTGAGACGTACAAAGAAATGTAATACAGCCTTCAAAGATAAAGTCAATTTCGAGCACATTAGCTCCGACACTATTTATGATATTAAGTTTCCCAAAGTCCTCTTAAATCGAATTTGAGAAGTAAAGAAAAGTCGGTTTCAAAGCTTATTCTTTACTTCAATATCAATATGGGGAGTAATTTATTCGTGGAAATTTAGGGTATAGTTACGATAGTTTGGAGTTTTCAAATAGAAAACTACAATTACCTCGTTTCCATATGTTTTTTACAAAAAGCCCCTAGATGTTTTCAAACAGATTATTATAAAGTTTTACAATAGACAATTGTTTACAACAAAAGACGCTTCAACCACGGGCAAACAGACGACGAATGAAGGTAGGTGATAACGCAATACGCTCGGCAGAGATTGAACAGATTAATGTTATCAAAGTGACTGCAAGACTCGCACTGCCCATGGGTATACATGGATACGGCGTGCCCCGCCATACCATGACGTCCAAATGGAATGATGCTGAAAAGGAGGGCACATACACGGTCGCGCCACCTCTTGCCAGTCGTTTTCGTACAGTTCAATGTGATGTATTCATCCACTGATGAAGAAGAGCTAATGGCATTAGTAATGAGCAGTGAAAAAATGTTGAATATACATTTTTAATGTACGGACTAGGGGGTAAAATGATGTTTGCATCGTTTTAATCAGTTGCAATATTGAAAAAATGCAATACAATAATCATAGGCATCCATGCAACTCAAAGGTAATATTTGAAAGAAAATAGAGTATTTCATTATTGTAAAGAACTGGGTTGGGTAGTCTTTTAACCATAAGAAATTAAATACTGTAATCAATTATGTTATTAAAGAAGACCCCTTCAAAGTAATTCGTAATTTGTATGTAATTACTTAAAATCTGTCATTTGTATTTATACAATTAAATATTTTTTATTATATTATATATTATAGATTACGATATTTCACCATGTAAGGAATTTTAAATTAATTATTACGGTGCCATCGATATAGAATTGGAAAAAACAATTTATATCTAATTATGTAAAAAAAAAAAAATTTTCGTTAAGATCGAAATTGTTTTTCATCATATTAATAAATACTAAACGAGAATTTGGGGAGACCTCTCTCTCTGTTCGGAGTAGAATGAAATATACGGCAACAATATTCAAAATCATTCGCGCCCGGATTCCACGAATCAAAACTCATAACATAGGTCATAGACCCGAATAGGAGCGGTGGATTATCCTTCCACAGGAAGGTTGGCGTGACCGTGTATGCCCACCTTACACGATGCTTCCATTCCATTTGGACTATTTGGAATTCCAAGCCAGTAACGCCAATACATCCATTTCGTTTTCCCCACACACGGTACAATTTTGGTGTGGCATCCTTCCACCTGGAAGAATGGCATCCCCGTGTATTAGCCCGTGCGTACCTTTCGGCACTTGAAGAGTTTTGTGACGATATTTTTCGCTAGTAACAACATTATCTCTATCTGCCTCGTCTCCTTGCACGCCTAATCACGATAATGTGTATTAGCGCGTCCAAGCTGTGCTCCAAATACAATTTAATACAACGAATAAGACCCTATCATTATTTTTCTTCTAAACTTGAGAGATAATGTCGGCATTATGATGGACTGTCACTTCTCCAATTCATTGGTCTTTGTTGTTTATAGCCGGAAGAACTTACCCAATAGTTCATTACTTTCTTTGTTCCCTACTGTTTAACTTCCCAGTAGTAGAAGAAATTGTTGCAAACAGGCAGGTGTAAATGGCGACGAACAGGTACTCGAACCCGTATGGCGAAGAGGACAGAGATGAAGGTCCCGAGTTCAAGTTCCGGACTGTCACTACTTTCACCTGATTATTGATTTCTTTTATCCCGTGGCACATGGTTCAAACGGTTTGAGGACACCAACATAGTGCGATTTCAACACATGAGTATCAGGTAACAACAAGCAAGAATGGTGCCCACTACGAGAACGGTTATCGAAAAGTAATATTAGTAATATTTTTCTCGATATAAAAATTTGTTGCGAGATATTCATTTGAAATAGTGTGCTGTCTTACACAAACACAGGACTTAATCGAATAACATCGAAATAATGAGATGTCGGAAAATCGAAGGTTTTTTTTGGATATCACGAACAGTGAATCACATTCGCACCAATATTAATTTCATAAAAGGCAGAACACATTAATACATGGGAGCTATGAAACCTAATGAAACAAACAACGAAATTCGGAAATTAATTATTTAATAAGTTTTATTCTACTCGTTCTACGTGACTTGTGTCCATTAATGGCTGAAGTCATCGGGGGAGGCTAGCAAACGAATACTTCACCCGCACGCACACGACTAATCATCGGTCGGTGGAGTGGGAGATCGGGCAAAAAGTCCCTTGTCACCCTCTCCCCCTCTTTCTACGCCCCGGAATAAAACCCACACATCAGTAAATAAATGAAACCGGCGGCCGTGAAAACGCAACACTACGTCACCACTCGTTGTTCGCTGGTAAAGATGGCAATTAAAAATGAAAAACGAGTCCAGAATGCTGTATTTTCAAACGCAAATAGGCTTGAAACACTTTCCCCTCAAGTTTTACACAAAGATGATTTGTAATGCAACTGTGATACCCAAGAAACTATCGTGTCTTCTCAATAAACAACTAAACAAACAGTAAAATTTCCTTTCACGTAGCCATGACCAAAAACCGAAGAAGACTAGAGATACATCATTTACTCGAAACTATCAGTCAAGCAATATATTTTACTAATCCTGTACCGAAGTGAAGCTACAATAAGCATAACAGTGCTAACAGTAACACTGTTTAGAAGGTCGTGAAAACTACTCACGCTCAGTATAAATCTGATTACGTCCAAAACGAAAGTAACATTGAATGTAAACGTTCCCACGCATCAAAAGCAACAGATTGGAGAAATTTTTTGCATAAAATTAAGAACTAGTTGATTTTATAATTCCTCCTTATTTAGAAACATCGATGATAGTGAAGACAAAATAACTTTTCTACCGCTGGAGAACTAATTTCTGATCCATTATCGATCACTATTGACGTTGGACGAGAGCTATTGGCTGTGATTTTGGGAATACAAAATATTTCGATTGCACTGCAACGTCGGCAAAGATTTATAATTTGGTTTGTAATGTTTAGGTTACCAATATTAATCTGAAAATTGAAAATTTGTGTCGCAGCGAAAATTTTTCCACTCGAGCAGATACAACTTCAAACCTATACAATTATAAAATGTCCAACGTCAATTCCGAAACAAAATGTACAGATAAATGAGAAATGTTTGTATAAATGTATATGAAACAATTGCATGGGACACTAGTGGAATCATCCCATCGACGATACTACGCCGTCACATATATCTGCATTTGCACTGCAGTAATGAAACATAGGTTGTTGTTATTATTATAAATTTAACTCATAAATACATTATTTTCAATAAAAATACGTATTAACTACCCTCCAACCTTCAATTTTATCTATAAAATCCATAGCGAAATTCGCTCTTCAGTGTGGTTTATTGTTTCAAACTCTCCTTGCTCGCTGGAGGTTACACCCCCAGACCCCCAGACCCCCAAATAACGGGCTGCGACCGTGTTTAGGCATCCAGAGGGAAAAAATTATTGCTAGATTTAAATGATTCATCGCGAAGTCCATCGAACGCGAAGTGCATCCGGTGATACTTCATCTTAAAGCAGAAATTAGGTTTTGGCGGCACCGTATAATAGCAATAAAAATTTACTGCAAAATGACTGATTTTATGTGTGTATTTAGTCTCATGAATGATTTTCAAATAAAAATATGAATTCCGCAGATCTTTTTGTCGTAAACATTCTAAATTATACTCCTCTAAATTTTTGATAGATGCATACCTACGTTACCAAAGTATATATTATTAAAATAAATTATGTCTACAACTTATGTATTGCTTCTGAACTAGAAGTCATCGATTTAATTATTACCATTTTATAAAATAAGCTTTTTACATTCTTGTATTAAATGTACGAACCTTTATTTGTCGAGACTGGAAACCAATGTCCTTTCAAAAAACAAATGAAAAATTTCGAGTCATGTGTTACATTTATTCTCTGTTAATTGGTAATTAAATTCTAAAAATTAAACACATGTACGAAATGAAAGAAGTAATCGATACAAATTGTTGATAAGCACACAACAAATTTTATTGAATATTGATCTATTATTCCTTGAGTGGTAATGCTTGTTGTATTGTATTCTAGGAGTAAACAAATATGCCACCTCCATACAGAAGTTATAAGGAGTAAAACAACTGACTTACAATGATACGTATAAAAGACAGATGAGAGAGAATATTTATTTTTAACGAGAAGCGTTGAAACGAACTAAAATTCTGTATCTTAAAAAGTTCTTTAAATTACACAATTAAAGTAAAATATACTCACAGTATTTCGCTGAATGTTATTACAATGAAAATGAAATGCAAATACGGTCCATAGTTGGACGTATTGTAAGAAATTCAGATATAGTGAAATTTATTAGAAATATTTATAATTACGTTTAAAGCAGATCATAAAACACTGTTCTGAATTATAAAAATAATAACATACTTTTTCATGATAAAGATTATTGTTTCTTGACAAAAATGTTATTCTTTAAGAACATAAACAATCTTTTACAATGAATCAAGGAATCAATACATATTTCCACGGCCTGCTGCACACATATTGATGAAAAGAAAACACTATATAATTTATAATGTTCTTAGTTTTTGCAGTTTTAAAGATTATAAAACGAATTTTAATCTCAATACTAGAAAAAATCGAAGTGATTAATATCAAACATATAATGGATAATGATACATTTATTATAAGTATCTCACGTATTAAAAAACAGAGATTGGCAAAGTAAATGATAAGCATCATTGCAATGTATATAAAATTCAAATAGGTACCTGAGCTATTTACTCACAAAAACGCATGGCAATTTCATTCCGTATCGCGTAATGTTAATCACTGAAAAATGCACTTAAAACACTCGAATTCTTGGAATTATATCACTCATTGCTATTCTATAGCTATGAGACAAATCGAATTTCATGTTTCTGCGATTAGTAGAAAATAAACAATTGCCCACTTGCATGCAAATGATACAAAGAGTAAAACAACTATTTACTTACAATGATACCTATTAAAGAGATATTACTTGTAAAATTACTGTTTGGAGAGAAAAGTTGAAACGTGGACTTAAATTTTGTATCGTAAAGAGCCTTAAAAATTACGTAAATAAAAAAATTTACATTCAGTATTTCGTTGAGTATTTTGGCAATGAACATGTAATGCACATACGCTCCATTGTTAAACATATTGAAATATATTACAAAATATTGAAATTTTTTAGAATAATTAATATATACGTTTCAAGTAAAACATAAAACACTGTCGAGAACTATAAAATTAATCTAAGATTCTTTTACATGGCTAAACTTTATTTTTCTTGCCTAATACTAAATTCTTTAACTAAATTCTTTAACGTAAATTCTGAACGTAAACAAACTTTTCCAATGAATCAATGCAAAATGTCACGGCCTGCTGCATAAATCAATTGGCTTCACATGAACTTATAGATGAAATTAAAAAAACTACATAATTTACTATCAATTAAGTAATATGAAAAAAAATCATTCAACATATTTATTATTCTTTATACAACTTTAGACAGTATTGTGATTTTAAAACATCTAAATATTGACAGTTATCCTTCGAAGTAAAGGTGAAAACTGGTGAACGAACCGTAATGAACAAAAATATTTCATTACGTCAATATATTTCCTGTATTACGAATAAATTTTATATTCTGATTAAAAATTCCTTTACTTTGTATAAAACACAAAAGTAATTTTAAAATTGAAAGTAACGTATTATTTCGTAAAATGTTATGCAAAAAAACTCAGTAAAATGTGCAATGATTCTTTTGTGTTTCGAACCTTCGACCTTTCCGACCAAGCTTTCTCCTTGCCCCACGACACGAGTTGCGTATTATAAATGCATATAATATCATATGTAATACAGCTTTAATACGCTAAGGAAATTAGTGTAAATTTTGCAAATTGATATAATATCGCCTAAAAAAGTCATAGAATACTTCATTATACTTTCAAGAAACGTACGTTCGATTATTTGAATTAGCTATGAAAGCAAGGTAACACTTGTGAAGAATAAAATTAACCTACCATACTCTTATATGGTAAAAATTGTTTCTTTCCTTAAAATTAATTCTTTACGAAAGTAAACTAACTTTTGAAATGATTGCGATGTAGTAAAAATTATTAGAAAAATTTAAAAATACTTTTTATATATAACATGAAACACTGTTGTGAAATATAAAATTAATCTTTCTTTCACATGGTAAAAATTTTGTTTGTAGCCTAAAAATCCATTCTTTACGAACATAAAACAAACTTTTAAATTGAATCAAGGAATCTATACAAATTACCACCGCCCGTTGTGTACATAAATGTGCCTTAACATGAACATATTAATAAAATAAAAACACTCTTTAATTTACTATGATTTTTAGTCTTTGCACTTTTTAAGATCAAACGATTGTTTTATCTCAACACTAGAAAATATTTTAAAGCGAATTATACCAAACATGCCTAGGAAAATGGTACATTTCTAAGAATCTCACGAATTTAAAAACACACTTTGACAACGTATACAATAAGCATATTTGCTATATAAATAATAATACAAATACGTACCTGAGCTAATCATTCACAAAAACGCCTACGACACATTAAAAAAAATGTTATTTCTACGAATGAAACTTGACTACGATTACGTTTGGGAACTAGTCATTGATGCCATTTCAAATTAGTTTTCAAAGATACGATTTTTGTCCCTTAATTTTTGCACAAAGACAATTATTCAAATAAACACATATAGTTCACAATACTTTTAACACGTCTATAAAATCATAAATAACTTGCACTATTCTTTGATTAACATCCCAATACGATTCTTCTGCAGTTCGCCGCCATTGGACGTACAATACTTTTGTAAAAAAAAACATTCAAGGCAGCTTTGACAAGTTTGCATGGCACATCCACAAGGTAATGTTCGCGTGATTTACGTAATATTAAATCACCGAAAAATGTATTTAAAATTGATATTGTCAAATTTTAGGAATTTTAACATTCATTGTCATTGTCCAGCTACAAGATGAACCAAGTTTCATGCTTGTACGACTAGTACAAGTACCTAATACTTCTGATTACTAGATCAGTGAGTGAGTGAATGAGTTACACGAAGGGGCTTATATAAGATGAGATTATTACAAAATCATATCAAAATTAAAGTATAAAGTCCTCATTAAAAAAATTTTCAAAATGAGAATATTACGGTTGTTGTAGAAGATATTTTTGAAAATATTTTTGAAAATTATTTCGTTTACATTTCAATCATTCTAACAGTTATTGTTATTTAAGTCTACGTTTACAATACTACAAGAATGATGAAATAGCACAGAGGTGGCCAGCGATTTGCCCCTCGACGAATGCTGCGAGCAAATATGTGCAACTGCGTGCAGCGTAGAAGGAGGTAAGGGGTAGAGACTCGAGAGCCACCTCTCTGCCTTCCACTTGTATATGAAGCAGGAGTTCGAACTCAGGAACAGAACTGCTCATTGAGCAGAGCAAATGAACCAAACAGGTTTTATAACTGATTAACAAGAACCATATTTGGAAGTACTGTTAGGGAGAGGCTAATGATTCTGGGTGTCATTCAGACGCTTTTCTATGAAAATTTCAGGAAACTAATTGTACATTTCACGTTTAGCCAAGCATCGGATTGAAAGTTTCTAATTGTCAGTTTTATATGAACAGTTTAATATTTGGAAGACGTTTGAGAAATTTTTGAAAATTATTAGAATTCAATTTTTTATCGATAATAATTAAGACCCGCATTTATATTCAAAAATGTTAAATGGTGTGATTGATCACAAAATAATAAATAAAAAGGAAGCAGGCATGTGCGGAAAAGGTAGGTTGATGGAAATTAACAAAACTATTCAGCCCCTTTAGTTACAATATCTTCGATTAACGAATCTCATTATCTTCAATAATTGTTACATATTCAATTATTATACAGAGAATTACATCTTCGATAAATGCCACTTCGAGGCGAACTTGAAAATGGATCAATCTATACAAAACGGTCCACACGTGGTCACTCGACCATTGAAAAGTAATCATGTTTTCTCTGTTACTTTTCTTATCATTCGGGAGTTCATAACTGATTTTTTAAAAAAATTGATCTCAAACCGTTTACTTGTGATGGCCATTTTCGTTCTCCCACGTGCGCGTATTTTCGCGTTTGTTAGCATTTACTCCTACATTAACGCGCCATATCTCATAAACTATTGATTCTATAAAGCCCAAATATACACCATTGCGAAAATCACATTTCATTAAAAAACACTGTACAGTATATTTTGTCTATTTATATTACTTCTATGACAAAAGTACTCATAATCTTGGGTATCAAAATTGAGCAAATTTCACATTTTACTAATTTGTTCTGAAAAAATGAGCGGTATATATTTTTCTTTTTTGTGGGTGTATATACATATTAATAGCATTACTCAAATAAATATCAACGTTCTTTTATCCTTTATGTTGTTGGAATTTTTGAAACATTATATTTTCAAATTTTGCTCAGTTTAGGCTTAAATATCTCCGATGGGGGCGACGATAAAATTCTGCTAATGGCACATCTGTCAGTGTTTTGTGTGAGGTGTATGAAAATAAGAACACATTGTTGTATATTGGTCTAGTAAGAAAGTTACAGCACCTCAAATATGAAGAAAAACGCAACTAAAAGATAAAACGATTTCTCGTACATCACTGCTGTATGTCTTTGATTTTGTGATTTCTATGATATTTTATGGTAAATATTAAATACCTCCAATATATAAGAATTCACATAAAGTTTCTAATAATGTCTCGTTCATTTTCTAATAAATTCTCATTAATACTTATATGAGCTGAATCGAGATTTTGTTCTTCATGCGTGTACCACAGCATTTTTCTTTTTTGTCTGACAATTAGTTCCATCATAAATGATTTCCCTGTGTAGTTGAACGAGAGACTGCCACGTGCCAGTACGGTTTAATAATGTTTAACCCCTATTCTAGGCGTTACGCTTCGTTTTATTTTATAATGCAGTGTGTTTCCGACCACAAAACAGTAACAATCTCCTTTCTCTTTGTGATCGTGACATAAAATATATTCCATTATTTTATAAAATTGATGATTGAACTAGTAGTGCAAAGAGAATGCTTGTACCTTCTCATTTATCTTTATCTTTCAAATTTCCAAAATTATGACCCATTCATATTTTAAATAAAGCTCGTCTTCAAGAAACCCACATAAAATATAAAAAAGAAAAATTTATTTACCTACCCCTTATTCGTATTTCTCTATTTGCGTAATTTATCACTATCCGTATTCTGCCTATTCCATTTTTCGTTTCAATCACTTTCTGGATACTTCCATTCCTCTGTTTTTCTTACCCTACCGCTCTCATCCATTACCGGATCGTTTCGATGAGCAGACTGTGCATTTGCAAAATAATAATTACTGTTCATTGTTTTTGAACTCGCATATATTTGATTTGATTTAAGAAAAAATATTTCTTGTGTTTTAACTCTAAAATACCATTCTCTTAGCCTTTCATATTTTAGTGACGTGAGTGACAAAATTAATTCAGTTTAATATATTAAAATAATCTGTAAATCGCATTTAATGTTAAGGTTGATTTTGCTTACGTCCTGTTTAGAATCATTTTTCATTAATTTTTACCTGGATTTCAAATACACCAGAATATTTGCGTGTTCATATAGGCCCTATATA
Organism: Laupala kohalensis; assembly: GCA_002313205.1. Taxonomy (NCBI): domain Eukaryota; kingdom Metazoa; phylum Arthropoda; class Insecta; order Orthoptera; family Trigonidiidae; genus Laupala; species Laupala kohalensis. The sequence continues at coordinate 291,912 of NNCF01126498.1, forward strand.
TAACTTTTTTTATTTTATTTGAGATTGACAGTTGTTAATTGACGGACCACGCGTGATTGACGTTGGCATGGACCCGAACGGGGACCCTTGCACCGTCCTCGCGAAACGATTCTTCTATCGCAGAGTTTGACTCGTCATCCTACAACCAGTTGAATAGTTCATGTAGGGCTCATAAAAATTTATTGCACTCATCCAAATGTTGAAGTGAAACACCTTTAAGACAGACATGTTGAATTTTACTTCGTCTCTACGTATAAAAAATTAAAAATATTTTGAGAAATTTTCTAAATTTCTTTATATTAATTAGATAAAAAAATTTAATCGTTTTCAGAGGTAAGAACTACTCTTACTACAAAATAATGCATGGAATTGTTTCGTCATTAGCACTTCGCACACCTCTATGTAATTCAAGGAACCATTTTCGGTACCAGGGATCTTTAAAACTGAGACCGCTAAAATTCCTTAATTTTTCTCATATTTCACAGTATTATTATGTTTTTTTACGTTTGTAAGATTCTTTGCTTAGGTGTATGTCAAAGTAAAAGAAAAAAAAGCGTCGACGAAAGCGTTCATGTCCTTTCCTCCACCAGGTCTCACTGCACCACTTAGTTTTCATTAATAGGTACGATGTGTGAATTAAAATAGTTATGCTCGAATCCATTCAGTTGCCTTGAATTTACGGTTTCATTCCGGTTTGTACGAGGGGTATTACGTTCTCCGTGAACTTTTCTATTCTCCTCTATTCTTGTACGCTTTTATGCGAAGTCATTTACTCTGTTCTAATTACACACGGATTTTCTCTTTCTTTTACTACCCAATTTTTCCCGTTGAAGCGCTGAATAACTGTGCTGAATAATTTGGAACTTCTTACATCTTTTCCTCTTTCGACTACGGTGAAACCTCTACTTTTACCTTCTCGACCTTTCCGTCACAGAGCGCAGCGCATTGTTTATGTTGGAAATTCCTTCCTTACGTCCCATTTTTTATAATATTTGTTGTATAACAAAAATATACTCAATCATAATTATTAATTACATGTGCATTGGGAACAGTTTTGTGGTATTCACTATCGGTATTTATTACCACTACCAATATTCAATGCCGTCACCCGGGCTGATATTGAAGTTTTTTTTATTCATTAGAACGACCCTCTAGCCCTCTTCTCTAACACCCTTTCCTGAAACGAAAAAAAACGATGGCTTAAAGTTTATAGGAATACAATTTAATGTATGAAAGTAAAACAAAAAAAATATTTCCATTCAAAAGTAGCGGCAGTTAGCCGGAAGAGATGTTCTTTTTGCAACCGATTGGGACGTGTTTGGACTCAGTGAACGCTCTCACTTTGCTCTGGTATGAACAATTAAAGAGCTTCTTGTGATAAAACCATTTCTTCTCTATCTGTCTCCTCCCAAGCTAAATTTAATAATAAAAAATAATGTATTTTTTTAAGTTATGATTTTCGAAATTCCTCCCTTACATTCTCAATCCATACATGATTTTTTTTTTGTGGGGCTTTAGGGCTCGTCAACATCAAAGGTCATTAGAGCCCTTAAAACTTGTACAGGAAGGGAAAATGCAGTTACGCACTAGGGAGAGCCAACATGACTCTCCCCGCGTGTGGGACTCGCCGAATGACTCAGCCATACCCACTAAAAACCCTCCTGAATTACAACTCAAAACTCAAATCCCATTATATCTCACGACTTTACTAAATAACATTAAAAAAAAGAAGAAGAGGAAAGAGGAAAATGAACGATACCCTAGCCCTCGCAACCTAGTAGCGTCGGGATCGAAAAGAACAACAGGTGACCAAGGAAGGTCAGAAAAGAGAAAGGATGGAGCATGGCACAAGCAAGTGGAAGCAATGCCAGACTCAGCTCGGGGCCCCGTGTTTGCCAAACACGTACTTACTAGATGTTAGTCCCCTGGGGCGAGGCAGGAAAATGAAAGATACCCTAGCCCTAATGGCGTCGGGATCGAAAAGAACAAGAGGTGACCAAGGGAGATCAGGAAAGAGAAAGGAAGGAGCATGGCACAAGTAAGTGGAAGTAATGCCACACTCAGCTCGGGGCCCCGTGTTCGCCAAACACGTACTTACTAGATGTAAGCCCCCTGGGGGGTCCATACATGAAACACATGTGAATTAGTTTTCATCTAGTCCCTAGAAACCTCTACCCATCTCGGTTTAAATCGACAACAGTTAATTCTCCTTTATTCTCCGAAATTCAAATTCAAATTTCCCTTCTACCTTTCATCTAATGGTCCTGTCGATCAACGTAAACCGAAGAATCTATTCATTATCAACGTGACTGACGAAGGCGAAAGCCGAAACTGTTTCGACAAATATGTGAGTGGCTATTATGTGTTTATTTATCTCTTTTTATAGTATCTATTAATGTTTTAATTATTAGAAGACAGTAGTGTCGCGTTATTTTTAAGATTTCCATAATATTGCATGCAATATCCAGCATGTTTTTTATTAATAAATAGTGATATTAACTTCAATGACACTTTTACGTAAAGCTAAAGTAGATTAAGGAATATTGATCGCATCGATTAAGTCATCATATAACCATTTACAGTTAAGCTTTTGTAAGCATTGTAACTTTCTGAGCTCTGTATTGACCTCTGCAGACCACAATGCTACTTATTTTTTGTCATGAATATAGTAACTCAATGATGTGTATGTGTGGGTAGTGGTTAAATATAAAATTTAAAGGAAATATTAAATTAAATGTGCATGTGAGCAAAATGCTAAGTTGCCTTAACACAGATTAGCAGAATGAGAGATTTGATTTGTGCATAAAAACACTTGAATCAGTTGCGAATAAATAATTCCTCCCGTCCAACAATACAACCCTAGTCCCATACAACCGTAGTCAAAATCACGTCACTCTTAATTAAAATGTAATAGAACCTCATTTTCATGGACTAATAGAGGTTAAAGGTTCTCCATTCTAACGAAATTCTTATGAGTGTGTAATGCTTGCTACAGGGTGTACATCAATGAAACAATAGTTTGCCATGTTGATTAGATATAAAATTTGAAAAAAATTGCCTTTCACACAGGTTGGGTTGAAAAAAAATGTGTACGTATTCACTGTAAAACTAGGAGGATCCGGTTCATCCTAACTGTTAACGTTTACTGATATTTAGAAAATAATTAATATCCTTCTGGCATTGTTTGCTTCATATTCCTTCAGTTACTAATTGAGGGAGGTGTCATAAATGATCTTAGTAGACAGTCATGTTTTAGGGTAAAAAAGAGCATTCTTTGTTATTATTACTTCTACAATTTTTTTAAAAGTGCACCATATAAGTATCATTCGTTGTAATGAGATTATACTTTTTAAACATAATTTGTTCGAAATGTCGCATTGAAACATTTAGAAGTATCTAAAGTAGTGCCGTATTATGCTAATATGAGTTATTTTTTTACAAACTATTTTGTATTCTCCTATGTGTAATTAGTGGAATGGTAATGCGATCTTATTTCATTCTCGGATGCGGAGGCACCCCTCCGACGTAGATGCCTGGGGCGACTGCTCCTCTCGTCCCATTCCATGACGGTCCTGCGTGAACTCAGTACAATGCGAAACATCTGGGAAGCCTGACTTATCTTCGCAATTATTTGCTTGTCTCATTTGGCGGTGTTGATTCTTGCAGGTTTATCTTTTCAGTCCTCGAACCAAAGAAACATGTTCTTGTATTGCGTATTACAAACCAACGAATTGAAGATTGTAAAATCGAGTAGGCTTAATACAGTTGTCATCGACATGACTTACATACTCGCTCAAATCTCACGTGGAAGGAAAAATAGTAACGGTTGCCTATTGCACTTTCTTGCCTTGCCAAAAAAGAACTTTAACAAACTTTTCCCGACAATGAAAACTGATTAATGATCCCTAAATCCATCTATCCTTTACACACCTTTCGTTCCCCGAGTCTTGAAAGAATGATTTTGGATGTTGCATTTGATTGATCTTACTTTCTCTACTTCGATTTGTCGTCTTGCTCTTGTTTGGTTGATGTCGGGTAATATGTGTTCCGCTGCTGCTTCTCCCTCCTGCTCTGCGTCGTGTTGCGCTTGCGTGGGGGTGGCGGAGAAGTCTCTCTCTGTTGACTATCTGTTTGCTCGTCTCTGCATCCTCGCTGTGCAGGCTCTGTACCTTATCCCCACATGAAATCTGTTAAGTTGTAAGAGCAACGCCCTACAACTCAACAGAACGTCCTCGGCCCGTTCTTTTGTCAATCACTGTTTTGCCTTAGCGGCGTGTTGTCTCTCTATTTGAATAGTGTGGGGCATCAGAAACACGATTCATCCAGTTTTTATTTAAAGACATACTTGATAAATTCTTCTCTTCGAGATTCCTTGCTTTTAAATTACTTTTACCTTGACAGAGTTAACAATTTGCTACTATTACTGTGATTCCTTTTATACAAGCTGAATTTCCTTAACTGTAAAATTCATTTTATTTAACTTTATAAATTTAATAATTTAGTGGTTTAGTTATTTATTGCATTGGACAAGTTTCAAACGAACTGGGTATCGAGTGCTGTACGAGAGGAAACGAGAGGCAAGTTAGTACCAGTTTATTATACATTACTAACCGAGTACCTGCGGCTTTACTCGCATGGATTTTGTCAAATGTCTGCTACTTTACTCTTTCTCACGTTCCCATAGATTCCCACTATGTTACCCATTAATGTTGGTAGTTTGATAGTATCGGTGTGTATCTTAAATCCCAACCCGAATACGATGGATTCGATGCAATTTTCATTTCTTTATATTTCAAAATTATTTTTACACATAAACGCATTTCCACACCACTCCCCAACCTATGGGTGCTAGTAGTGTCATTCTCCCATGAGGGTTGAATTTAGACTGCACGATATCGGGATTTCACTATCAATTCGGCGATGCCGAATACTGTGAACTCATCACTGGTATGTCATGCCCGATAACTTTTTCATGGCATCCCCTTCCTTGCGGGTGCTGGGGTTCATATGACCTGATTGTGAACTTTGGCATCTACGAGAATGTCATGACTAATTTCAGTGACCCTGAAAGCTGTATGATCTTAACACAAATATCCGTCATTTTCGTTTATTTTTACGTATGATGCCCTGTCCGAAGGGAGTAGATTCCCTCACCAGGGGTGATTGTGAACTCCAGCGGCGTTAAGAGTGTGACTCTGCTCTTCTGCGTCTTAAAAATCGATGTATTCAACACCAATATCGGTTGTCTCCCATTCCCACCTCTACCCCAGTCTTCAGGGGAAACCGTCCTTTCACTATATTGAAACTTAAATCATTATTTATATTGTGAGCAACCTGGAGTATGCGGAGATACTTAATGCGCCCGCACTCTGGCACTCTGGTTGACTGAATTGAATGAAAACTGCCCAGAAAAAGATTGATATCCCGAAAACATTCAATGGCTTTTGACTTTGGGAAGTTTGTAGAACAGTATCTGGTGAGGTGCGGACATATAGTAGTTCCGGCAACATTCGGTCTACTAGGTTTATTGCTACCTGAGGATCCTCACAATCGAACGAATATACAACCCTGGCGATTTGCGTAACCCTTCCTATATAAAACAAAATGATCGTGGTCTCATCTCCACAACTTATGTTTACCATACCTATCTTACCTCACTTGGTTTGTATCTTCACATGGTGACGATCAGTATGAAAGTTGTTTTAACCAACTACCGTTTGCCCATAGCAAGGGATTCACTTATAACTTCTGACTCTCAAAAATCGTAACTCTCTTTCCTAGTGTGACGTAATAGAAGACACTGTTCTCATTTTCAACTGTGGAAAAAGGATAGGGATCTTGATGTACATTTTCCTGTATTGCACCTTTAAGGGTTGCGGCTTGCAATTGTATCAAATTTTCACCATCCTCGCTGATTTAGGAGGTATGACTGACGAAATTAACATTTTACCTTCGTCAGTTGAAACCTGGGTAAAGTGCAGTGGGAATTAGTTTTTATCTGAATATTGTGTTTCTTCTAAACGGTACACAAATTGTTTTTGTTGTCTTATTGAAATGGATACCTGTTCCTTTTCCATCTTGGTTGTCAAATAGTTGAACGAAGTATAGCGACAACTTCAGTTCAATATTCGTCCTCGAAGTTTAAGATAGTCTTTACTCTTGGAGTTACATTAACACACAGACATGAATACTGATGGTTGAATTTTGTATGTATGTATGCATGCATTATGCATGTAAATTAATTGCATGTAATCAGCAGAAAATCTTCAGAGGAGGCACAGCCTTAATTTTTCCTCCAAATAAATATGAATTAGACCTGGAAGTTAGTTTCTAGAAGTCTCTTCTGTGCATGAGGTTGCCTTACCAGTTTCTTGTGTAGTAGAACCAACATCATATTGAGATTTCCGCTGCTATTATTATAGATAATTAATTAAGAATAATTAATTAAGAAAAATCTCAAAAAATTTGGAATAAATTTTTTTTAATGAATCACAGGGCTGAGAACGGAATACTCACTCCTATCGGAACCACTCACAATAAAAACACAGCAATGTGGTGTTCAAAAGACATCAAACATACTTTCTTGGATAACATTATATTGATCTACACACACAAACATTTGTGAATGACTAATTTTAACACAAGAATTCCTCGGGCATTACACATTAAAAACGCTTACTGCGCAACGGCTGTTCTTCCGTTTTCATAAGATTACTCACCCCAAATTCGGCCACTGGGCTGGTCGGTTCATTGACCTCTTAACACTTTTGTACGTAGCACATTTACACTTGCATAATCACATATCATTACACTTTTAGTGGGCCTTACACAAATTTGGGAACACGTTACACTTTTTACAGTTATTAAATTGTTTTGATGATGTCTGACTTAGATGATGAACCAGTTTGTAATGTCACTCGAATGGCTGTTGAAGACACCTCTTCGATTCCTTTTCGTACCGCTTTGACCAGTCTCGTCTTCTTTACCGCTAACACCGTTATTTATTTCTCCATCGCGATTTTAGTCAGAGTCGTATTTTGATCCTTAAATCAGTTTGCCTTATTTTTACATTAAACGTTCTTTGCAATATTTAATTATAGCTTCGTGGTCCCTTGTCTAATCATCAATACTATGCCTTCGGGCTGAACATAAAGGGTACACACGGTATGTGACTGTACAAGAACGTTGCCAATTTTTGACTTAACAATTACTCGAAACTGATTACGCGACGGATCGCTTCACCCTGAATTTACTACTTTCTTTACTCGCGAGAGTCACTCAATTAACTGGTCGGAGTTCTTAGCGTAACGAACTAGTTCCTAATGACGGTAGCTTCACCGTTTCTCACAGATCATCGTTCAGAATTTTGATCAAAAATATTGTCATTCACACGTCACTGGCGATTAAATTTGGTGTTCCTTGCTACTCCACTTCACTAACTATTGTTCACCAGCAGGTGGATTAATTTCATAAGTATCAGAAAGTTAATAAAATTTTAAACTTGGTTGAACAAAATGGTTTATCACTTAGAAGTTGTTCACTCGTAACGATTCGCACTTTTGTTTCTACTGTCATTAAAACTGCGTCTCGTTAAATAAATTGTTGGTAACAGCTTAAAAATGTTATTCAAAATAATTTCAACTAGAAAGCTGAAAAACTCATCATGTGCTCTACTCACACAATTACACGAAAAATGGCTGTTCTATGCGCACCAAAATAAAAACTTATGCTGCGTCTGAATCACTGGTTAAATGAATAAAACTTTCTGGATCTCGAGTGCTTTTGTGCCCCTCTTTTTATAAAAAAAAATATCGTCACGTGACGTTCTCCTTCTTATGATTTCTTCCCTCCAAAGTACGTCTGTTGGTTTTCTCCGCCCCTACAATTTCATTGGATATTTCCGAAAAAGAATTAGTTGCTATTTCATTTAACCACTAGTTACACTTGGCTCCGCCCTTGGTGACTTTCGATTGGTGGTTTCAGTTTTTCTTTCTTTCCATACTTCAGTAGTTAGAAACGAAGATCCATGGGCCATTTTGTTCCTTACAAACAATACCCTTTGTGATCCTTTTTCTGCGCAGCTGCGTCTGCGGCGAAATCCTCAGATCCCTAGTTTTATGATTTTACGACGTTCTAGAGATGGTCACCCCGTTGAAACATGTAGAAACTTGCGCGAACCTTCGCCACCCGGAAGTTATATGGCTTTCTTTTGAAATTTGTTTCTCTTTCAACTAATCGCGAACCATCGTTCTCAAATTTTGCATTTCCAAGCGCGTACGATGTCTCTAGGGACCTTTTTGCGACGTTCGTTCTTAGTGCTTTTTTAAAATGCGGTTTATTAGGGTTTGGGGTTCTTTTTCAGTGTACCCTGCTCCGTCTTACTGCTACCGCGAGCCTCTTGCCCATTCGCACTATTCAATTTGATATTACTCTGGGAAATAATATTCCCCTGTATCCGCCGCTTGTGCAGAGTATCTTTTTGTTATTTAAATTTCTAAAGGTTCTTTTCCCTAAATTGTTGCTGCAAGTTGGAACATGTCCTTTGCTTCTGCGTGGGATCTAAGCAGTGTTTCTTTGAGTTTCGTCGAATAATACTTTTTACGATTCTTATTTTTCTAAAGAGCCAGTGAGGTTTTGCCGACAATACTTTCCCATGCTTGCTCCAGACCACCCTCTGCGTTCCCTTCTGCTAGCTACGATTTCTAAATAGTTATCATTTACTTGGTAATTGTGGAGCTTTAGCAACATTATCAAAGCATGATAAATTGAAAGGCGTTTCTATGTTGCTCATTGTTTTATTGGTATAAAGCTTTTTCGGCTGCATAGCAGCCATCGTCAGTAACATACACTGAAAAATATAAATGTACATAAAATGACAATAATAAAAATAGAAACATAATATGAAAGTATACAATAATTGGGTGAAACAGTATCGAAAGAAGTGTATTTTTGGTTGTTGTTGAAATAAAGAAAGGAAAGAACAATGAAAAATGAATAAAAGAAAACAAATACAGAGTGAGCAAACCGACAAAATTACGTACCTGAGTATTGAGGAATATTTTTGGCGAATGCGCAGAGTACGCCGAAC